>CAKAOI010026299.1:102451-184529 GCA_916701655.1 Sebastiscus albofasciatus | reverse complement strand
GATGGATGGATGGATGGATGGGTAGGGTAGGTAGGTAGGTGGGTGGGTGTATGGATGGATGGATGGATGGATGGGTGGGTGGATGGATAGGTGGGTGGATGGATGGATGGATGGATGGATGGATGGATGGATGGATGGATGGGTAGGTAGGTAGGTGGGTGGGTGTATGTATGGATGGATGGATGGATGGATGGATGGGTAGGTATGTAGGTGGGTGGGTGGATGGATGGATGGATGGGTAGGTAGGTAGGTGGGTGGATGGATGGGTGGATAGATGGATGGATGGATGGATAAGTGGGTGGATGGATGGATGGATAGGTAGACAGACAGACAGATAGATAGACAGCTCACATAAAATGGTGGACAGATTGAAACCCACTCACTAGTAAACAGAGTTTAGCTTAGTCACTCTCCTCATCCTGTAAATAAACAACAGTCCTCTGGGTGGAGCTCTGAGCCCAGTGATCTGTAGAGAGGTGAACAATCACTTATTAACCTGCTCAGATCCTTCCCTGAACTGTATTCACAATATATAACACTCAATATAACATAATAACTATAAATTGATTAATGTGGTGACCAGGGAGAGAATATAAATGGTATTAATCTGTAATAGTTGAGCCACTTTGGAGCCTTTAGCGCGCTGGTGTCTGAGCCGTTGTTCGCGCATGCGCAGTGCGGCTCCTCTCAGCCCGCGCCGGTGCTGAACGCAACGGGGAGAAATCAAACTGCGCAGCCAGACAGGCGGAGGAGGCAGCGGCAACCGGCACTTTAACGGGATTACACTGCACATTTACACACCCAACCGGACCACGAGTGACTGGAGAACAGGTAGGAAGCTTAAACCTCATCTCCCGGAGTCTAATAATCCCTGATAACATCGATAAAGAGGCAGGTTTGATGGGAGATGCGTCAGCGGCGGTTGATGGTGCTGCTGCTGCCGCATGTCGGCGTTTTGAGTTCAAAACAAACGTGACGAAGTAGATAATAAAATGTCTCGTTTGTACAGCTCGTGTAAAAACCTCGTTGTCTCTTTATTCACTGTGTGTTTATAACCACTCGGTGCTTGTTAAACGGCTCCGTGGAGTCTCAGTTGGTGAAGTTTTAACGCTCAACACTCACGATAAAGTATCACAAAGTAGGCCCTCAACGCGAGGCCCAGAGAGTTCTGTGAGTGACGGGTGAACGGACCAATCAGACGCGAGTATCCCCGCCCACACCGGACTGTCTCGACCAATCATATTCGCCTAAAGCGGTGACGTAGGTGATGTGCACTCTTTGCGCTACGCCCACTGGTTATAAAACAGTGGACAATAAAGTGGCGATAGCAGTTGAAGTGGTCAAACAAGATGAATCAGAATCGTGTTTATTGCCAGGTGTGAAGAGGTATACACTAGGAATTTGCTTTGGTTTTGTTGGTGCAAATAAGCAGTAATAACAAAAAGAATAGATTAAAAACGTTAGAATAAAATAAGAATAAAAAATTCTACCTATATACAATATAAGATATAAACATGACATGATGCCTTGTTGAATGTTTTCTGTTAAAATACAGTAGAGAAATGCACATGGAAAAAACATTAAAAGGGTGTTTTTTTATTTTACTACAGTAAAATATCAATATAAGATTAAATTAATCATCTTAAAATATGTTTATTGTTACAATTTAAACTGATAATCAAAGTGGTAAACAGTAGGAAGCTCTGTGTGTTTTCTGTTAAAATACAGTAGAGAAATGCACGTGGAAAAAATATTAAAATTATTATTTTTTCTTTTTTACAGTAAAATATCAACATAAATTAATCATCTTAAAATATGTTTCTTGTTACAAATTAAACTGATAATCATGTATTTCCTGACTCATTATTGTGGCATTAACTATATGGGTTTATGCTGCAGCATGTGCTATATAGTCTATCTGGCTCTTAATGCAGGCCATAAAAAAATGCACAAATTAATTCCACATATTGCATTTTTACTGAATATGAAGTGGTCAACAGTAGGAAACCTTGTTGAATGTTTTTTGCTTAAATACAGTAGAGAAATGCACGTGGAAAAAACATTAAAATTGTGTTTTTTTCGTTTATTACAGTAAAATATCAATATAAAATTAAATTAATCATGCAAACATATGTTTCTTTTTACAATTTAAGCTGATAATCATCTATTTCCTGACTCCTGATTGTGACATCACTGACTATATATGGGTGCTGCTGAAGCATGTGTCGCTATATAGTCTATCTGGCTCTTTATGCAGGCCATAAAAAATGCACAAATTAATTCCACATATTGCATTTTTACTGAATATTATATACTCTTTGATACCGTGCTAGTTATTTGCCGGCTGCAGAGGAATAATCACACAAGAGTCCTTTTCTATTGTCTTCTATTGTGTCTATACGTTGAAATGGGCTGAGCAGAAACACGTGGGCCGCTAGTGTGCAGAGATATCCGGTTTGTAGGCTGCGCCGAAAAGCCAATAACTCCAGACTGCCTCCGCTATGGCGAACCGACTCAGCTATAACCTGCGCGAAAGTAAGACGTTTATAATATATAATGTAGATGATTTAGCTTTTAATGGAAGGCGTCGATCTTAATCTATCCTGTGTATATATGCATGACAAAGGAGGAGGCTGTATGCATGAATATCCTCCTCCACTCCTCCACCAAGCCCTTTATTTCAGCTAAAGGGGCTGTGCATCAGCAGCAGATCTGTATTTGATGAGACTGCATAGACAATTTAAAAGACAAAATACACTGTTTATCAGTCTTAGCTTGGTGCATCATTGCCTGCTTACTGTACTGGTGGGTGCTACAGTAGGAAAGCTATGATTATCTTAGTCATTCTTGCACCTTTTTCTCATTATCATCTTGTTGAGGAGTAAAATAATACTTAAATATTGCAATGTGTAATATGTAGCTTGTGTATGTTTCTGCTGGTTATATGTTTTCCCAGCCCCAGACTGTATTATTATATACAATGGGAGTGCCTTTTTTAACACCAAAATTGCCACTCAGGTGCAAAGCTGCAGACTACAGACCTGTATTTGATTAGACTTCATAGACAATATAAGACAAAAATACACTGTTCATCAGTCGAGCTTGGTGCATCATTGCCTGCCTACTGTACTGGTGGGTGCTACAGTAGGAAAGCTATGATTATCTTAGTCATTCTTGCACCTTTTTCTCACTGTGCCATCTTGTTAGGGAGTAAAATAATACTTAAATATTGCTCTTTATGATAAAGATCCTCAAAGGAACATGCTGTCTCAACTAGTGACCACTGAACATCTCGTATTAGTTACACATTTCATCACCATTTTGAGGTACATGGCTCACCGTAATATGTCCCTTGCTTTATTGCACCACATGTGTAATCCGTAGCTTGTGTATGTTTTTGCTGGTAATATGTTTTCCCAGCCTCAGACTGTATTATTATATACAATGGGAGTGCCTTTTTTAACACCAAAATTGCTACTCAGGTGCAAAGCTGCAGACGACGGATCTGTATCTGATGAGACAATATAAGGCAAAATACACTGTTCATCAGTCGGGTATTAGCTTGGTGCATCATTGCCTACTTACTGTACTGGTGGGTGCTACTGTAGGAAAGCTATGATTATCTTAGTCATTCTTGCACCTTTGTCTCATTATGCCATCTTGTTAGGGAGTAAAATAATACTGAATACTTAAATATTGCATATGAACATGCTGTCTCAACTAGTGATCACTGAACATCTGGTATTAGTTACACATTTCATCACCATTTTGAGGTACATGGCTCACCGTAATATGTCCCTTGCTTTATTACACCGTGTTGTTACACTCTACAACATGTGTAATCCGTAGCTTGTGTACGTTTCTGCTGGTTAATATGTTTTCCCAGCCCCAGACTGTATTATTATTACATACAATGGGAGTGCCTTTTTTAACACCAAAATTGCTACTCAGGTGCAAAGCTGAGATTTGCTACAGTCTTCTGGTAAAATAATAGTTAGTGATGACCTGAGAGAGACGAGGCTGACTATCTGTAAAAGTCCCTGATAGTCTCATATGTTGTGTTCTTGGCTAGGCACAATGTGTGTTCCTCAGTAGTGAACCCAAGGTCAAATGGGTTTAGATTTGATTGGTATGTGTTTTGGTTAATGTGTGTGTGTGTGTGTGTGTGTGTGTGTGTGTGTGTGTGTGTACAGGAAGGGAGCCTTGATGTGGGCAGTATGAGTAAGACGCCCCCTAACAGAAGAGGGATTTCTTTTGAGGTGGGAGCTCAGCTTGAGGCCAGAGACAGCCTCAAAAACTGGTGAGTCATGGCCTCGCTCATTCCTCCCCATCCCTGTAACTGTTCACTTCCTTCACTCCTCCCTCATAAACTCTCATTCTCTTCATTGTGGGCCTGGGTCAGCTAGCCTTTATGTCTATATTTACTGCTAAAAAATTAAGAAAAAGACACTCCTATGCCAGTAAACAACAGCTAGTGATGAAGCAGCCTTTGATCTGGATTGATAACGGACAGTAAATTATTCAGTGCCTGTTAAATCATATTATAAATCATGTTAGTAGAGTGGTGCAGGGATGGCGTATTTTTGTAGGCCAACCAGGAAGTTAGCATCGACCTCGTTCTCTCGACAAAAAGCCAATGGGTTTTTTCCATTATTGCAGAAAACAAGCTCTGTGGCAAACTGATGTAGCAAAATGATACTTGCACGTTCTGTTCTTCATAAATGAAGACCACTTTTATGATTTTTGAAGCGTGAATGCAATCGCCAGAAGTCAAAAGCTAACGTTGGGCTATAAACGAACTACACCGCGGTCGCACAGGTGCGGGTATACACAACGAGGCTGTTAGGGCTGACCCGAATGCTTTGAAGATTCAAAGCTTCGACCATTGCCGTGGTAATCAACCTCCAAATCAGTATTCAAATGCTTGTAATGTAAGTATGTAATAATAAAGTATAAATCCGAAATTGCCCATGAAATAAGGAATCATCTCACGACATTATTCATTATTCATGTTCAATAATTATTATTACTAGTTATTCTCAGACGGCTATCAATTTTTGTTGTGTTTGGAGGTGCGTGTGTGTACAGTAGTGCGGCAGCGGCACTAAAAACGGGGGAGATGGAGACAGACATACAGAAGAACATGTCAGCCTGCCGCACCGCAAAGCTTCGAATACCTTCGAATATTTCTCACCAAAGCTTTGAAGCCCAAAAAATGGTATTCGGGACAGCCCTAGAAGCTGTAAAGTTGGACGTGTCGGCGTGATGACGATTAGGAGTCTCATTTAGCCACTTATTAGCCATGGCCTTTTTTAAGACACGTAAAAGATTCAAAATTCTCGAGTGGGATATTTACTGACATAGTTTATATCATAGAAGAAAACGTTAATGTCTCTCAAGCTTGTGTTAACCACAGACCTTATTTCAGGCTTTAAACTAAAAACCCATTTAACAAAGGAACCAGAAGTGCTAAAATGCTAACTCATTTCCTGGTTTTAGGACTCATTCCTGCAGCAGTCTATGATTGCAATATGCTAAAGATAGAATTAAAGATTGTCATTGTTCCAAAAGGAAAGATATTTTGATTTTTAACTAAACCACATGACATTGGTGTCACAAGCACAACAGTGTGAGCAGCCTCTCTGAAAGGACTAGGGGACACCCAGCACAGTCAGCTCAATCCTTTTGATGGACACATCAAAAACACAGTTGATATTAGCCTTCCTATTGAACTCCTGGCTTAAGGACAAACCAGCTCACCTCCTAGGATGTTTGGAGTGACAGTGTGTTACTGGAGGTGGTAACTGTACTGAATTTGTAATAGAAAATAGTAATCACATTATAGCAGCCCAACACGGCCTCCAGCACATAATTTATTTCATAATTCATTGAATTTATTTACATTTGACATTTTCAAGATTCCCTCAATTTCGCCATCATCATTATATGTTTGAAATAAACGATAAGGACCTTTAACCCCTCCCCTGTCCAGTCCAATCACGTATTATTATTGAATTTATTTTGTCAATTAGGTATGCTGGCAACATAGAGAAGGTTGACTACGACGAAGAAAAAGTACTGGTCCATTACCGCCAGTGGAGCCACCGTTACGACGAGTGGTTTGACTGGACAAGTCCGTACCTGAGACCAGTGGAGAGGGTTCAGCTGAGGCGGCAGGGCCTGCAGGACGACACTCCTGAACCTGTAAGCTAACAACACTGTTCGTGCTTGATTGGACCTGTGTTGCATAGAGAAATTGGAAGTTGTGTCCCACTAGTGTTCCTCTAGCCTTTGTTCCATAATGTATTTGCATAGAGGGGTTCTGAATCATCATACTGGGGTTTTATTTGCATACGCCAAATAGGTATCTGCTACTTTCACTTGCGAGTAAAATTTGAGCACTGTTATTTTTGATAGAGATGTTACAACAATGATGGTTTTGTTAGCATTTAACAGCTCCGCCTCCCCGTGAGATTTTGACAACAAGCCTCCAGTATGTCCCAGATCGAATGTCTCTGTCCTCCCTGCAGCGCTTTCATGTGAATGACAAGGTCCTGGCCAGCTGGTCCGACTGCCGTTTCTACCCCGCTAAGGTCATTTCGGTCAATAAAGATGGTGAGTATCAATAACTTAAGGTGTTGAGCATATTTCAAGTTAAGGATTCTAATAACTGTGAGGAAGATGTTTAATATTTTACTCTGATTATTGAAGTTGTGTGTTTCAATACAAGATTGTGCAATATGGAGCATACAATAGTTTCACTTTTGTTTTCAAAGAGGAATGTGTGGCAATGAGACATTCAATAATAGCAAAATGGCTTTTTCTTTCACTGGCACAGCAAAGAGAAACTATGAAGATAAATCTGTCTGATGCACAATTACACAACTCTAAGTAGGGGAATATATCACACTAACAGCAGAACAACTTTAAGGGTGGGTTCATTATTTATTTGGAAGGTTTTTACAGTATGTAATTCTGTAGCTTCCTGGTGGTGTTCCTTCTGTATTAAAATATGAACATTCAAATTTTGGTCGATGTACATATGTATGTTTTATGTATGTTTTAGTGTCAAAATGCTATTTTCCCAAGCCCTTCTAAAAACTATTTCCCACGTGACTTGATGTGGGTTTCTGCATAATGATTATGCTGCTGCATGTACAGTATTATATACATCCTTATAGTCAGTGTATTAGCGTTACATACAGTTACTTAAATGGTGGTCAGCATGCTCCCAGTTTGGAGTAGCAGACAGTAGGAGTACCGGCACAGAAGCTAAGCAATGTACTTCTGTGTGGACGCCACGTTAGTTCAGATCTGAAAGTCACACACAAATGCAAACAAACTAACCGATTGATGCAGCGGTAGACCAGCCATGTTCTGCGAGGTATAAACAACTGTTTTTGTGAATGGAGTTTGGTCTGGTAGCTTTGAAGACTGCGATATAGCGGCTTTAGTTCCCCATCGGAAAGGGCTGTCTGACGGCGAGGTAAAGAGGTGAAAATATTCTAAATATAGTATACACTTAAACTGATATTGATATATTTTTTAGGTGGTTATTCTGCTGCTCCTGTCCACAGCCAATTTACTTTCTACGATTTACTTTCCGACGGGAAATTGAAGCCGTTATATCGCTCTCTTCAAAGCTACCAGACTACATTCACAAAAACAGTAATTTTACCTCGCAGAACACGGGAGTATACATACAACCCCACTTCAAAAAATCGGAAATAACCCTTTCAGTTATTTCAAAACTTAGCATGGCTAACTTTGACTCCGCTAGCTCTAGTGTTCACATTATTCATAACCTTATTGATTAGCTTCGATTAGCTTACTTTGGTAACCTGCGTCACTGCTTTTTGCTAACGCCTGAGTGGTCGTTTCCATTTGAAAAAAAAGGATCAGAACGCAGATGGACCCGCCCTTTAAGGGTAGCTTATCAACCATACTAGCAGCTGCCTCTTGTGTAAAACATGTTCTCCTTTATCCCCATCAGGATCCTACACTGTGAAGTTCTATGATGGCGTTATCCAGACAGTGAAGGGGATCCACGTGAAGCCTTTTATTAAAGAGGTAAATAGGTGAACATAAAAATCCATAATCATTTAATCATGTATTCTCTGTCCACATCAATCAATGTCATTGTCAGTGCCATTTTCTGCTTGTTTCCTGAATGTTCTCTTTGTCCTGCCTACAAATAGAGAGGTGGTGTTGGTGGAGGGAAGTCTCGGTCCTCTGAAAGGAACATGGTTAGGAGGGCCCCGAACCGCAGAGACAGGAGGCCTCAGGAGAACGGAGGTCCCAAGAACAAGCGAGCCAGACGCAGCACCTCCGACCAGGAGGATGACAGCAACAGCGAGGACGAGGAGCGGGAAGAGGGGATGGTAAACGAGAAGAGCAAGAAAACAAACGGTGAAGTCGATGCTGCACCTGCTATCAAACAGGAAGAGGAAACATCAGAGCAAGCAGACCAGAACAAACCCGGGGATGTAGAAAAGGGGACAGGACTCACAAACGGGGTGAAGGTGGAAGAAGACGATGAGCGAAAGGAGGAAAAGTGTCACGTAAATGGAGAGGTAAAGAAAGAAGAGGTGCAAACAGAACAGAGTGGAACAAAGCCATATACAGAGTCGCCCAAGCCATACACAGAGTTGCCCACTCAGACGTCAGCACAGATGGAGCAGGTGCCCGTCACTATGACAACCACACAATCCAATAGAGACGTGGAGCAGAAGCCAAACGTCCAATCGGAAATCTCTCAGCCTGCAGCGGATGTGCCGCCTCCCCAACCTGTGAAGCGTAAGTGTTAATGATCAGCGATCAGCAGAAATGTCATCGGATCTGTAGGATGGTGAAAATGTGAATATGACACGGCATCTGGGCACATTTTCAAGCCCCCTCCAGCCAGTGTTACTTCCTGTTTTTCGGTTAACGTTCTTTCTCAAACAGAGAATGGGGGGTATTGTTAATAGTCAGACGAAATTCATTACCATGGCAACCAGATTACATCGTTTTTTTAAAACAGTTTAGATGAAAGCAGCTACAGTAGCTTGGAAAACCGCTATATGGCCCTGAAATTGATGGATTTACTGTTTATCAGACCACAAATGAGACAAGAATTAGCGCAACACACCGACTCTCTCTCTCTCTCTTGCTCTCTTCTCTACTGTCTCCTCCTGGCGACGTGGCCGTCTGGCTATTGTTGCATTGTGGAGCCGCATGCTGGCCACAGTGCACCGCAGGACGGATAGACATGTTGCCAAGCTTTGCCATTTGAAATGCAGTTTCAGGACGTTTTGGAGGTGCACTGGCCGCTCTCGTGTCAGCTCCCATCACCGACACCACACCGAGCCTGCACTGTGATTAATTTATTTCTCTAACGGGACTTAGACAGGTGTGGATGCCGGGACAAACCTCCGAAACTGCATTTCAAACGCCGGCAACATGCCTGTGATCCGGCCTGCGGTAGGCTGTGGCTGGACACAACACCGGCGTGCGGCATTGGCTGCTTTCTGCTAATTTAGCTCACAGTCAGTCTGCTAATTCTGCTGGTGGGATTTTGTGTTCGACAGACAGAAACAGATAAACCTACACAGAGAGATAGACAACTAAGGCTATAATGCTACAAGTATGGTAAAAAAGGTAAAATACAAGATAAGTTGACTACCTAGCTCACAATGACGTTTATAGTTTGCCACTCAGATGCAAAGAAGCATAAGTGCACCTGTGCAAGTTTGGAGGATGACGTATGAGCTGCAGCTACATGCAGCTTTAGTCATAGATCACATTCCTGTTTTAGCAACAACCTTGTTTTTTAAACTTTGAGTTCTCAAAGTTATTTGCCAAATAAATATTAAGCAAACAGTGATGCTAATCAACATTGTCAGAAAATGACTCATATATATGAAATATCATAAAAATGCCAAAATACACTGGAGGGAGGCTTTAAGTGAATAAATGAATTTCTTTCTTTTGTCTTTGGCAGCAATAAGGAAGCAGGGTTTCCACAACCCCAACAGATTCAGCAGAGAACCATGTGAGTACAACTCAAAGCTTATTAAACAAATACAGTCATCACTCGTATTCTTTGATGAACTTCCTTTACACTTATGTTGTTCCTTGTTTTAGTGTACAGAGTCATCAAAAACCAACCTCCCCCCGTCCTGTCCATCAACCTCGACCACAACCCGTTTAAGTGCAGCTCTCCCGGCTGCACAAAGTCATTCCGTAAGGCCAAGCTGCTGCACTACCACCTGAAATATTATCATGGCGAGGAGCCGCCGCCGGACGGGGACCACAGCCCCACCAGGAGCATCCAGACGAGGTCCTCTGAGAAACAGGCTACTGCCACCGGCGTGGACGGCCCGAAGAGAAGGCGCACCATCTCTGCCTCGATGCGTGAGTTCCTCTCTAGTTTACCTTTTGTCCCAATTGAAGTGTCTTAAAAAGAGTTTAATTAGAAACTGGAGCTGCTATATATTGCTCAAAACCAAATGCATGTTATGCAACCACAAAATCAGAAAATCATGACATGCTTTAATTGATAATGATACACGTCTAAAACAAGGCTGCATTGTGAATATTGCACTTACAGCCATGTGAAAACATCAGTTTTGTGCTTATATATTTGTCCTTTTCTTTGATTTTTCTCAGACTCTGTTGGGCCCGCCGCGGCTCCCCGTGTTGAGGTGAAGACTGCAGGCAGACGCACATCAGCCCCGCCTGCCGTCAACACCCAGGGCCATCAGCAGAGGGCACTGCTGAGGGAGAAGAGCAAGGAGAACCAGCTGGACAGGAACGGCTGCCAGCAGCAGGACAAGGACTCAGATAAGAGCGGCTTTGACATTGGTCAGTATCATCCAGTATGAGTGAGAAAATGACTGCATAGAGTTTTACCTGTTCACTGTTAGTTTCCCTTCTTAGGGGCTGTTCACATGTTGCATCTAAAAACGCGTGGAAAACAGCAGCCGTCCCGCTTTCATCCTTTTTATTATGTCATGGCTGGAGGCATAATGTTTTATGACAAACGTACGTCCGTCCAGTCAATTTTCGTGATCGCGAAATCTGAGGAATGCCTGGAGGGAATTTTATCACTTGGACTCAAAGATGAACTGATTCGATTTTGGTGGTCAAAGGTCACTGTGACCTTACAAAATAAGTTTTTGGCCACAACTCAAGAATTCATGTTCTAATTATGACTGTTTCACACGTCTAACAGGATAGAATGATGGAGTGATGATATTTTGGACAGACATGGATGTAAACTGCAACTTCACTGCTTGGGGGAGGCATACAACCGTAAGGCGGTAATACTAGTTATCCAAGGTGCTTAGGAGGTTGCGCTCCTGTCATGCCTGCCATTACTAAGCAACCAAAACCTGCACACTTCGATGATGATGATGATGATGATGATGATGATGATGATGAAGTCGCTGCAATTTACAAGTAAGCCTCACTGATTAAAGTAAACAAAGTCAAAACAAATATAAATGTATTTCCAGCACAATAAATCCCTCACAGTAGCTTTACTGCTCGATTTGTTTGTCAGTTTGGCTCACATTTCAACCGGATGTTGTGATGTCCTCGTACGGAAAGGGTGAAACAAGAAAAAACATTGTCCGTGGGACAGATCGTAAAGTTTTCAGTAGTCCTGAACTGAAAATTATTAACTTCTCCTCGATATATTTACCATAGACTGATATTTACAGTGGCAAGAAAAGATATCTGCCGGCTGTCTAGTTCAAAAGTTGAACTATTTTTTTATCTCCAGGCGCATCCATCGCGCCCTGAAAAGTAGGCGCTTCGTCCTCGATCAAATGGAGACAGCGCGCCTGATGTGTACTCCTTTTTGGAGCCATGCGTCGCGTTTTTCTAGCAGTTTCTAGACGCGCATAAAAGATAAAATGTTCTACATTTTTCAGGCACAAGCGCGAAATCGCACCACTCGTCAATGTCAAACTTTGCCCAGGCAGGCAGCCAATCTAATCAAGTAAGAGGAGGGCTTTACTACTTTACTACTTCCTTCGTGCCTGTAGTAATGCTTCTCACTCTTTGGGGCCATACGAACGCTTGCACGCCACGACGCCTTCGCTCTTTTTTTTTTAGCTTGCCTTCCGTGCATCTACATCGACGACAATGGATTTGAGGGCGCAAAAAAACGCAGCATGTGAACAGCCCCTTACAGTGCAATTTTGAATAGTTACCTGCTGTGAAAGCTATGCACACACAAGGCTTAACTCTTACCACTTAACGGTCCCCAGGGTCAGTAAAAGACAAACTGAAAGAGAAGCCGAAACAGAAGGACTTCCTCCGCATTAAACTAAAGAAGAAGAAGAAGAAAAAGAAGGCCAAGTCTGGTAAGAAGGGGTCCCTGCTGGCATCGGGCCTCCTCCCATATCTGCTGCTCTGCATGTGCCTCACTGTGACATTGTGGAAACGGCTAGCCTGCAAAGCATAAAGTACTCCATTCACTCCTCTTGGTGTGGTGGCTGAGCCTTTGTGTGTGGGAGAAGTGTCACATCTGTCGCTGGCCTCTGTCACTCCATTATACCAATCAGATAGTTCCAACTCATTTACATCATAGCTTCTTGCATTTGCTCTCATTTACGACAACTCTTTCACAGTGCTGGTGATGAAAAGCCAGATTTTGTTGTGGCACTGATATTAACTAATCCAAACACAAATCCAACACCGTTCTCTCTATTCCTAGTTAGCATTCATATGTACGTACAGTATGTTTGGCATACACACACATACTGTAGGCTACCTTCCTTATTGGTTATTTCATACTATTAAAAGGCCTGAAATACGGCCCGGTATGGATTTTTGGGGATGTCACAATACCAGAAATTTAGTAGTCGATACCAATACCAGTGAAATTCAATGATTCTCGGTACCAATTCGATACTATGGTAAAAAACAATAAATCCCTTGTACTTCAACATACGCCTTTAATACTGTTTGCATACTGTTTTTTATTATGAAGTTAAACGGGTCATATTCTCTATTATCTGTTTTATATTGCTGGGAAAACATCTCCTTCAAACAACTGGATTCATTCATGTTTCTCGCCAACAACTACGTTTTACAAGATTACATTTGAACACATCATGATAACGTCAGAACTTACCTTTGCCCAATACTCGTTTTTACTGAAAAGAGCCTGAACGCGTCATAATGCGTTAACATTAGCCGTTAGCTCTGCGGGCCAATGCTGCCTACCGGCTGCTAACATTAACGCATCATAATGTAAATTAATGGCACCGCCCGTGTTGAAATCGCCAGGACGAGAGCTAGTTAACATTAGCTGTTGGCAGCCGGGAAACAGCACAGTCCTGCACGAAGCTAACGGCTAATGTTAACTAGCTCTTGTCCCGCCGATTTCAACACGGATTTGTTGTTTACAGTGTAGCGTTATCAGGGAAAAAATAGGGTGCGTCCCCTGAATGCATCGATAGCGAGTTTATTGCGTCCCAAACACATTTTCTATTGTTCCCAGGACGACAGGACGCCGTTAGTCTCAAGCCCTGACGGTGCTGTAGGAAAACTAGTACTTTGGCATCGACTTGGTACCGAAATATCGGTTCTCGTGACATCCCTTTGGATTTTATCAAACTGATTGTCCCTGACTGTTCTTGAGTCTATTATTTGTCCATGTTTTGTTGTGCCACAGTTTGTCACCTCCTGATGGGCGTTTTTGTTCAGCATTTCCAAAGTTGACATTTTGTTCTACGTCTGCTTCCCCCCTTCCCTGTATTAACAGACTACACAGGTAGTGAGGAGAATATTGACATCTCAGTATTGGGTCTTCAGTCCAAATTGAATTTGCCACTCAAATTCCCCCCCTCACACAATCACAAGCCCGAGGCCTTCCCCAGCAGGCCTGGATACAGCTACTCACAGCAGATACATGTGGATGGTGGGTATCTCTGTGACCGTGTGTGTGTGTGTGTGTCTGTGTGACTGTACATGGCTTCCTCTCCCCTCCATTCTTCTTTTCTCTCTGGATTCAATCTATCATGCTGTTGTTCTAGTTTGATGTGCTTCACACCAGTTTTCTGCTTTCAAATGTTGTTGCTCATCACACATATAAAACCGGCTGCTGTCTCAAATGGGACACAATTTTAATGCTTGGTTGATTGAATCCTGAGCTGTTCTTTGCTGCTAAGGCTTGCTTCATCATGTAATCCACAAATATTCATTAGAATTAAATTAAAGAATATTAATTTAGCTAAATCGTCCCATGAAAAACATGAAAAACCAATAGTTGTGTTTGTCCCTGTTACTGTAGATGAGGATAGCATCAGCGACTGGTCCACTGACAGCTGTGGGTGGAGCGACGATGACTTCGGGGTGGATCTGGACGTCACCACGCCTCCCCTGAGCGTGGACTCTGGAGCTGTGGACACAAGTGACCAAGAGATTGTGCGATGTATCTGTGAGGTGGAGGAAGAGAATGACTTCATGATTCAGGTGAGCTGGTTTTGTTTTTGCGTGTCTATTTTTAATGTATTGCAAGCTTTCTTTTTTTAGTCTTAGGGTTGCATTAATATAAAACATCCGTGTCCTTCCCTCAGTGTGAAGATTGTTTGTGCTGGCAGCATGGCACCTGCATGGGCCTGTTAGAAGAAAATGTTCCAGACCGATACACCTGCTACATCTGCAGAGACCCACCAGGTGAGGGGAAAAACACACCACCACCTTTTAAGCTGAGTGTATTATCTGCCATCTAGTGGACAATAAGAAAAATGACGGTGTGGACTGTGATTATTTTTATGGAAACATGTTTTAAAATAACTACCAGACATTATTATTATATAATAATGCTGTTTTACATTGTGATTCGGAAGTTCACCGCCCAATATACTTATTTATTTAAACCAAATTTATCATAAAGCTGTAATATTTAGAATAAGATGGTTTACGCTGATCTTGCCCGAGGATTTCATGCTCTCATGCATCAAAACGTTGTTTCCTGCTTAAAGAAAACAATGTTAACCACAGAATACAGTAAACTGGGTTCCGGTGTAGTGAAACTACAGAGTGTTTGTGCTGCAGATTCCCTTTTGGTTTATTGTGTTTTTTTTAAATGAGCTATAAGTATTGTCCCCTGTTTTTCATGGTCCTAAATAATACAGGAGTATGGGGGTCATAGTGTGTTCACAGTAAATGGGGAAAAAAAAATAGCTTTACAGTTGCTGTTTTTAGCTAAAGACAAAAAAAGACTTGCTTTAAGAGCACACTCTGCCAAGATGGAGGAGTGAGCTGGTATGCATGATCGGAGCGAGTGAAACACATTGCCTGTAAAACGGAGAATTGTAGACCAAAGAATTTTGTTGACTTAGTTAGTACTGTGCACCAAGCTAAAGCTGCCTCACATTTGTGTCGTCTGCTGTGCAGCCTGGTGTAGGACTGCTCACTGTATTTGCATATAGACTCTCCACATCTTAAAGGTACAGTGTGTAGGATTTGGTTGTTCTAAAGGTGTGGTTGCAGATTGCAACCAACTGAATACCCCTCCACTCACTCCTCCCTCTCTACAAGACTGCGGTAACGTGAGCAAAAACGTGGTAACGCCGTTCTCCTCGCTCAGAGGCCAGCTTCACCATAATAACACTACTTTAGGAGCAACGGAAGTCAGATGCATTTGATAACATTGCATTTCAATGTGTTCATTATTTCCAGGTCAGAGGCAGAGTCTGCGCTACTGGTACGATCGTGAATGGTTGAGCAATGGTCACATGTACGGCTTGTCCTTCCTGGAAGAGAACTACTCTCACCAAAACGCCAAGAAGATCACCACCACCCACCAGCTGCTGGGAGACGTGCACCACGTGGTGGAGATCCTCAACGGACTGCAGCTCAAGATGAGCGTCCTACAGTGAGTACAAAGGAAGAGACTTTAAGGTGTTTTTTCTGTTATCTACTGAAGTCAAATCAAATGTGGATCATGATAGAAACTGTCCAAATCACCCAGTTTCAGTTAAATATTTTTATTATTTATAATTTTATTTTATGTGATGTTAGTCTAATTTTGCCTTTGGCTTTTCAGGAGCAATACTCATCCGGACTTGCAGCTGTGGCGGCAGCCATGGAAGCATTTGGAGAGGTCACGGTTCGCCTCTGACTCGTGTCGTGGCAGTGACGCAGCACCGTCTCCTGTGACTCCCGATGAGGACATGAGCCGAGGTGAAATTTTAATGTCCAACGCTCTGGAGAAGCTGAGCCGGGCGGCTACAGCTGCCACCTCCTCTTCGTCCTGCTCCTCCTCCCCCTTCCCATCCTTCCAGGACTCGTACATTACCCTTGAACATTGCTACCAGAAACCGCGGGCGTATTACCCAGCAGTGGAGCAGAGGCTGGTGGTGGAGACCCGACAGGGCTCAGAGCTGGAGGACAGCATGAGAAGCACAGAGGAACTGTTGGAGCGGGAGCAGCGCTACGGAAGCCTGCTGGAGACGGACAAACCCAAATCAACAAGCACCAGTAACAAGGTTAGGCCTCAATCCACAGCAGACAAGGAGGTTTAGGGTGCTTTCAAATTAGGGACCCGGGCCCGGATCCGGGTACACTTGTGCCCAAAGTCCAGTTCGATTGATTAGTGTGAAAGGTGAAAAGGTGGTCTGGAAGAACGAGAGCTGCTCAGTTGCTCAGCGGGCAGAGAGAGAGACGGGGTGGGAGGGGAGACAACGTGTAGAGTCGGCATATTTTCACATCAAACTCAGGGAAATAAGAGTTTATTTCAACCAAACCAGAGTTGGTGAATGTTGGAAAGTCTAACGACGACAGTATTGATGAGTTTTATTCTGTTTCTGTCAAGTTTGAATGAAGTGTTTTACGATATACTGCCACTAGAACAGCTGATCTCAACATAAACAAATACACGTGGATGATGACGCAAGTTTACTCGAGTATGGAACAACTTTACTAATGTGAAAGCTGAGTGGAGAGGGGGGTACAATCGTACTCGGGCACGGTACGGATCAATTGTACCTGATGTGAAAACGCACTTGAAGTGCAGCCTGAGTCGTCACTATAGAGGAATGAAATGAGCAACATTCTAGAAATATTTTTTCCTTTTGTAAAATCCCATTCGAAAGAGAACTAGTAATATGCTTCTCAAAACGAACACAGGATTTTTTGGAATAATAATCTTTACATCACCATAAGTTATAAATAGAGGAAATATGATTTCTCAAGTTGAACAAGTTGAATGTACTACAGTATGCATGACCCCAGTCACTGTGAAGAAGACGTCTGCCAGAGGCGGAGAGAATCTAGGATTTTCAGAAAGCCTCATTATTGCAGTCGGTAACAAAATACTGCAGCAGTTGCAGAATCAATCTTGAATTAATGAAGATCATGTATATGAAGTGATTAAAGCTGCTGAATGTACGGTGAGGAAATTTTCCCGCTGGCTAATAAACTTGTGACAACACCGGTGTTACCGATTTACACCGGACATTTTTACAAGAAAGATGATGCTCAATATATGTAGAGCGCTTACTTTGATCTTTAACGTTAGATGGCTGCGTGTCCGGCCTCTCTGGACGAGCTTTCACTGCAGGGCTGCACATTTCCACTTTGTGCCGTTGCACCACGCACACCAACTGTGGCCGCTCCGTCCTCTTCATACCAAAAGTTTACAGATTGTCTCATTAACGTTACGGCTGCCTTGGCATTTGGTTTAAATCCGAAAAATTGCAAATAGGCGCTTTTGCTTTTTGCGTTGACACCAAATCCTCCGTCATTGTCTCGTCTGTCAACTCTCTCTCTGAATTCTGACTCCTGCTACTCTGTGCTGAGACTTCAGTTTCAATTTATAATAACACGCTTAGTATTTTACAAATTAGTTTTTTTTTGTTTGATGAACGTGGGTGCAGATATGTGAAAGTGAAATAAATGGGTTTTTGTTTCTATAAAAAAGCAAAATGACGGTGGGGGTGTCAGGCAAATGTAATCGGTGTATGGCCGAACACCATGTAACACCAACTACGGAATCAAGCCTAGCTGAATGTAGTTAACAAGTTTTATAAAGCTCAACTTCTTAACTCCCTCCTGCTGTTAGTGGAACACATTTTCAGGCTCTTTTTTTACGATAATGTTCCTTGGAAGTCATCAGTGACCTCTCTTCCAAAGTGTATGTACACAGTCTTTTGATTATAGACCGTCTTGATTATAGAGTGGACCACAGAACATTTTAAATTGGAAGTAGGTAAGTTGTCATGGCGACATTACGTCACTGTGATTCAAGGATTTGGCTCAGCCTTTTGACCACCAATCATGACAAAACAGCCCACTTTTGGTAAAAAAAAGCTTTTGTATAAAGGAGGTCTAAATCTGGTTGTGATGAAAATCTTGTCTGATGATTTCACCTGACTGTCTCTAGGTTTCGATGGGTGGCTTTTGGTCCCAGGCTGAGACAAGGGAAGAGGGCGGAAGAGATCCTGGAGAGGCTGCCGATAACAGCAGGCAGCATCAACAGAGGCAGATCAACCTGCTGGATCACATAGATGCAGTCCAGGACGAGGTCTCGCACAGGATGGACTTCATTGAGAGGGAGCTGGATGGTAAGACCTGCAGTGGCCTTGACCTAGTTACTGACTTTGTCTCTTCAGCAGATTTAGGAAACTTTGAGATTAGATTTTAAAAATTGTGCTGCTTATATCAGTGGTTAGCAGCCAACTGTTTCATGTTGGTAAAGTTTCTATCCAACCAGGTCAGTTCAGAGTTAAAACACATTTGCTTTTGATGACTCGTGATATTATGCAACAGCCCAGAGATTGTCATGCATGTGAGGATTGCATCACACCTGGGTTGGCCTGATCCAGCATACAGAAACACGCCCACATGGTGTGTCCTTGAGAGCAGGATAGAGTCTTTGTGTGGTAAAAGAAACCCATCGCTGTGTGTGTGTGTGTAACCATGTAACTCGCCTCTGTTCGGTCCTCCTCTCAGTGCTGGAGAGTTGGCTGGACTACACCGGGGAGCTGGAGCCTCCTGAACCTCTGGCTCGTCTGCCTCAGCTCAAACACCGCATGAAACGGCTGCTGACACAGCTGGGCAAGGTGCAGCAGATCGCCCTGTACAGCTCCACATGAGGGCGCCAGAGAACAGCAGCAGCAGCAGCGGAGGCGGTGTCCGTCCCCCCACACAGCGTGCAGAAGGATGCAGCGGAGGAAGCTCACTGGTCTACAAAGATACCAGGACTCAGATTGTTCAGCACATTCTCTCTGACGTGACTTCTGCAGCTGTTTCTCTCCTTTCTTTAAAGGTTCTGTGTGTGGTGGAATCCGATGCAACAGCAAGCCTGTGTCATATATTAATATTTATATGAACATGTGTGGAAAGTCAGCATCATAAATCAGGATTAAACACAAAAAGTAACCTCGTAAATGCAGGAGAAAATCCTTAGGACCAGATTACACTTCTATGGTTCCCATGCAACTCTAAACCTTATGAATGCCTTTTGTCTGAGCTACTGCTGAAGGTTGCCCTGTCTTTCTCAGTACACAGTGCTTTACACGCAGAAGCTTTATATTAAAAACTGCAATAGAGTTCCTGAACCTACACGGCCTCTTTGCAATAGTTTTTTGAACATGTTTTCAAAATGGTCACTGTTTTTGCATCAACAAATGTCCCAAAGTCTGGTCGCCTGCCATGCCATACTGCATTAAAACTCTTGCTAAGTGTGGACAGACAGTAACTTGAAGACATCCCGTATGTAAGGACACTGTACACGCAGTCTCTACAAATAATTTGTTCTGTTTTTGACCTACTCGAGGGTTTATTTTATACTACACTGTGAAGTTATTTTTGTCTGGAATCAAAGGCATCTTATTTTCAGTTTTAGAGACGTAACGAGTGTGATGTCTGAAACTATCTTTTCTAACAGTCCTCATCAGTGTACCAGTTTTATCAGTTAATCTTTCTATGTTTGTCAGTTACCGTATCCCTTAAATTCAATTTACTATTTGCATTGTTGTTGCTGTAGCACTTGACCCATGATTCACTGAAAACTGTAATGTGGACTTGTCTTTTCTTAACCTAGCATCTTGTGCTTCGTCGGTGACAAAACTTGGAAGACCTGTAAATTTCTTTTCCTTTTTTTCTGTTCGGTTTAATCTTGTTTATTTACAGTTGTTTGTAAATATGTTATTCAAAAATGTGCTCTTCTTTAATGAAAACATTCTCCGAATTCATATATTGTATCCTACTGTACTGTAAGTGTCTGGCTTAGAAGCAGGGAAATGTCAAAAACAATGCAAAACAGATTTGCTGGTACATAAATAAAGTATCATTGTTATTAATCACTATGGGGCATCTTCTCGTTGTGTCTCTGACATGCTGGGTTATTTAAAGAGAGAGTGTTCCTTCTCATCCTGTTTATACACCTGGCAATAACACTTCCAGTCAAAGGTTGCATCATGTAACATGTTTTTTTCCGCAGCTGATTTGTGCTCTTACACAAGCAGATTGAAATTGGGGGCAGCGGTAGTCTCGAAGGCCTATGCTTTTCAGAACAAGAGGAAACACTGCTGAGGTGCCATTGAGCAAAGCGACCTCCAACTCTACAGTAGAGCTGCTCATGATAGAGGAAAGCAGCTGCAGTTTGGAGAACTGCATGAACGAGAGGGACTTATCTGGGAAAAAAACAACCCAAAACCAGAGATTGCGTGCATACTTTGATGTAATGTGTTTTCATTACATAGCCGATTTGTGCGGTTACATAATCGGATTGAAAATAGAAACTTGATGGGAATTCTAATCATTTAATCTCCAAAATTTGAGCCAGCGTCATGTGGTGATAGATCAGGGCAAATGAGATATTGCCGTGAAGAACGTGTACAGTGTCAAGCCAACATGTTCTGTTGATTTTGAGGGCGTTGGATTATTACCAAAGATGGATTATGTCAGTAATTCTCAAAGTGGGGTCGCTCTGTCTGGCTGACTGGGAAATAATTTACTATAAATTATTAAATTGTGCTTTATCATTATAAAGTGCATATCTACAGATGGGGACCATTTACACCAATAAAACAAGCATATTGTGTCAATTACTCCCATCATCCATGTTAGCTTTGGGATCACTGGAAACTGATATGTTGGTGACACACAGCAATAAGTTCTTTATTTTAGAGTTGAAGCACTTATTTTTTAATATCTGGATTAATTAGGACTATGCCAGTCTCACTACTGAAATGTAGGCTACAAATACTGTTAAATGCAATTTGAATGACATCATCCTCTTAAAAGTATATAAGTGGTATTAACATCCAATAACATTGCATATTTCCCTGCTGTGTGACTAATAAAGGATTATCTCATCTTATTAGCATGATTCAAATTGAAATGTGTTTCTGTTTATCACTATGAAACATGTCTGAACTATTTAGGCTGAAAAGTTTTAGAATACAAATAGTTTCAATGATATCTAAGAGTACAAATGGATGCTTAATATGCTTAATCGGTGTTACGATTATGAGGGGATCCTTGGAAAATTTTCTCCCCTGTAAGTGGTCCCTGGCCCCAAAAGGTTTGAGAACCCTGGACTATGTTAAAAACACCAATACCCTAGATATAAAAATAAATAAATGCAATTATCTCACCTCCTTTTATCAAAAGTGGGCGTTTACTTTCAGGCATTCGCTGTAGGGGTGTAAGAAAATATCGATGCATATGAGTATCGCGATATTATGTTGTGCAATATTGTATCGATTTTTAATTAACCTCCTAAAAATCTGACGGACCGCTCAACAATGACCCGCTAGCTGTTCATTATCCCGCATATTACACGGCTACTTCCAAAAAAATCTATATTTTGACACAAAAACGGTCCGCCAGAGTCCAACATCTGAACTGCGCCCATAGCAACGATCTGCTATACATAGCAACAGTCGGTTATACAGAAATTACAGAACGCCGTGATTGACCAATCAGAATTTAGTATTCAACACAGCCGTGTAATAACTCTTTATAACAGTCCGTGTGATTCTTTCTTTGGAATAAATGCAGTTTCTTGCACAATTCTTTCAAGGTCCTGATACTTATAATAATGTGGTGCTGATGTGGCAAAAGATTAAGTATTTCGTTATTTGTGAAACCTTTACTAAAGTATGACTTCACAAGATGCTCCACGTTCCTCATTTTCACACAGGCGGTAAGCTGCTCTATTTTCCCTCTAAAATAACATGTAAAATTCCAACTTTATTTATAAATGATGTATTTATTCTCATAATATTACGACTTTTTTTCTCGTAAACTTCTGACTTTATTCTCATAATATTACGACTTTTGTTCTCGTAAACTTCTGCCTTTATTCTCATATTAAGTTTTTTTTCTCGTAAACCTATGACTTTATTCTCATATTACGACTTTTTTCTTGTAAACTTCTGACTTTATTCTCACAATATTACAACTTTTTTTCCCATAAACTTCTGACTTTATTCTCATAATATAAAAACTTTTTTTCTTGTAAACTTCTGACTTCATTCTCATAATATTACAACTTTTTTTCTCATAAACCTATGACTTTTATCTTGTAATATTATGACTTAATTCTCGTAATACTACTTTTTTTCTCGTAAACCTATGACTTTATTCTCATAATAATGTTACGACTTTTTTTTCGTAAACCTATGACTTTATTCTCGTAATATTACAACTTAAAGGGACTATTTGTAACTTTCAGAATTGCTTGTTAACAGTGACACCTGTGGCCGTTAAATCAACGAAAGTCAGCGTCGGGCTCGCGCTTGTGCTTGCTCTACATAGACATGAACGAGCATCGCTCAAAACAGTGAGGCGACACACGTCAACTAAAACCACAATATCACTCTATATTTCAGCTGCTTGGCAGTAATGTTAGCTGACCAGACGGGGGTCTCTCCATGAATCACTGCTGATACTGTGTTTGCTTCTCCTGCCTCAGCGCAGGCTGAGGCAGCGAGAAACTTGTCTCCCTCCACCCGCAGCTGGAGAGAGCAGGAAGACACCGGCACCCAGTCGGTAACGAGACGGTAAGGTCTCTCTGCAGAGCCTCGTCACTTCACAAGACATGGAAAACCTCTGTTGGTCTGGTGAAGCTGCAGCAGTTATTTCTGCACAAACGTCCACTGTACATTCACTAGATATTCTCAGAGCTAAACTAACTCTTCTGCAGTGTGAAGTGTGCACGCATTCACGTCTAGAGGTGGAGCGAGAACGCGCACGCTGTCTGAGTGAAGGCAAGCAGGCAGAGGAGACGAGACAGCGGCCACACGCGAGCGCGCATGTGTCCCGACCCGGTACATTTATACACTTAGAAAGTTACAAACAGTCCCTTTAATTCTCGAATTCTCAGATTTATTTTTTCCCCTCAATGTGGCCCTAACACTACGTCGTATTATGGACCTTTTGCCCAATGATGCCCAAAACCTTCTGCCTACTGAAGCTTTAGATACTTGTCCAAATCACAGTCAGTGTGAACTCTCTGCATTATGTTTCGTCTTCATCATTCAGGAGCAGAGTGAGACCTCCTGCCTCCCCCCTCTATCTGAGCTGAGCACCGCCTCCTCCCATTGGCTCCTCCGCGGTGTGTCTCTCTGCGACGCAGCGTGTAGTTCCGCCCAGAGAGCCACACAGAGAAATACTAGTTGAAGCAGAGGAAGCGGCGGGCAAAGAGCAGCGTGTACTGTACAACCTAAATATACGTTATTACCGTTCATATTCAACAACACACCCGGAGAGGAATTACCTGGAACCCCACAGCACAAGACACTTATTATATTTACCGACGAGGTGAGTCTTTACATCCGTGTTTTCGCGCTAGTATTTACCGTTTACAGATGTGTCCGATGGATGCCACAGGAGATCATCTCAACCTGTTCACGTTGCTCCACATATATATAACCGAGTCGGTTTGAATGGTGGCACAGCCGTTAAACAGCCGTTAAACAGCCGTTATAACAACAATGAACCGTTACTGTGAACGTTCTAAAAAACAGAAGGTTTAAAAACGACCGTTAGTATTTGAAAGAAGCGCGAGCGAAGCGGATCAGTTCGACTAACTGCAGCTCTATTGAGTTCTCAACAGTAATGCGACATAAAACGGCAATTTTAACACCGTTTTCTTCATTGTTTTACTGCGGTACGTGCTGGTATTAGTTTGTTTTCTGTTACATTATGTTCCCCTGCTAAATAATAACTTAGCTTCTATCTATATATAATGAAATGAGGCCTGTCACGATGCGTTTACATCGTAAATTACCGAGCTAAAACAACTGGTGACATGTTAGCCGGCTAGCTTGATGACTTTAATACAGTCATACAATACAAACTTAACATAAAATCCCTGTTGGAATAGTTATTATTCTTATATAATAGTGACTTCACTTTTAGGTTATAAATACAACTTGTACTTATAGATTTATTACAGGAATATTGATTTTTTTTAATTCTGTCTGTATTTTGAACAGGAAATCTTTAAAGCTTGCTAAAAAAGGCCTGTGTGTTGAATGTGTGGTCTCCCATTGTGTCACTGTGTACTGTACATATTACTCTTTATTCTGCACATTTTTTCCAAACACTAGACTTGACAGATCCATCCAAGGTCAAACAGGTGGGAAGTGTAAGAGAGGGGGCATCAGGTGTTTCCCCAACTACCTTAAATATCCATGGTCATCTAGGGATATGTATTTTAAAGGACATTATACAGTTTCCCTGCAAAACTATCAGGAAAAAATGGGAATATTAAAGTAATTATAGGTATAGGAGATTTACCATGAAGTAGAAGGTCATTATTATTATTATTATTATAAGTACCACAGGCACAGAAACACAATCTGTATTTTAAAGGTGTGATAATGGTATTAGTTTGTTTTCTGTTACATTATGTCCCCTGCTAAATAATAACTTAGCTTCTATCTATATATAATGAAATGAGGCCTGTCACGATGCGCTTACATCGTAAATTACCGAGCTAAAGCAACTGAAGACATGTTAGCCGACTAGCTTGATGACTTTAATACAGTGATACAATAACACAAAATCCCTGTTTGAATAGGTATTATCCTTATATAATAGTGACTACACTTTTAGGTTATAAATACAACTTGTACTTACAGATTTATTATAGGAATATTGATATTATTTTTTAATTTTGTCTGTATTTTGAACAGGAAACCTTTAATGCTATAGCTAAAAAGGCCCAATGCTGTGTGTTGTATGTGTGGTCTTCCATTGTGTCACTGTACTGTAGATATTACTCTTTATTCTGAACATTTTTCCAAACACTAGACTTGGCAGATCCATCATAATCAACCAGATTATTCACAATATGATGATGTAGCTGCAGGTGTTAAAGCATTCAGATACCACATGACGGATGACAATGTCACTGGTGGTCATGCGAAGGTCACACAGGTGGGAAGTGTAAGAGAGGGGGCATCAGGTGTTTCCCCAACTACCTCAAATATCCATGGTCAGCTAGAGATATATTTTAAAAGGACATTATACAGTTTCCCTGCAAAACTATCAGGAAAAAATGGGGATATTAAAGTAATTATAGTTATAGGATATTTAAAAATACCATGAAGGTCATTATAATCTTTGTGTTAAGTACTACAGGCACAGAAACACAATCTGTATTTTAAAGGCGTGATAGTTTAAATTATAGTATTTTATGGCGTTGGGAGTTACATTCAGGTGTCCTTTCTCCCACAATGCCCTCAACAGTGTCACATGATCAGTAAGGTTTGAATGGAGCTTACACAACAAGGCGTTTGTTGTCACTCACAACACCGTCGTAAAAGACTGTTGTTAAAACTGGAAAAGCGAATAGATAAAGAACTATTAGTCAGAGAGCTTCTTTCTGCAAGTAAACCAGTCTTTTGTTTTGTAAGCAGGGGAAAGAGCAGATGGCGAGTAGTTTGAGGTTTATTGCCATATCGTTGGAAGCAGTCCGCTCCTGGTTGATTATTACCGTGAAAGCCCAACTAATGGGAGTGTCAAAAGTTGTTAATTAAGCCACACATTGTACTTGAGATCTCCAGGAAATGGTCTCTCTGGGCTCTAATCATTAGCCCCCACTGAGATTTTGAATAATTTAAAATGGGTTTATGCGCTATTATTACAACATGTTATTTTAAAGATTCCCTGTACGATATCCAGAGCATTAATATAGCAGCAAACAACTATTTGCTATGTAAAGATATAGAGGAGTAATGTCTACCTGAGCAGAGAGTGAAGTTGCTCTCCCTCTGTGTGTCTTGTAATCAGAGCTTCTCTGTGCTTTTTTAACATATCCAGGCCAGTCCTGCATGCTTTTAGTGCATGTTTGTGCATGTGAGCGTGCCCCATCGGCTCGCTCACGGCCATTCTACACTGCTCTCATACGGTTGTTACAGCTGATAAGGACGGCACCGTTACAAAAGCGTAGCACCGACCCACCGGTTCCCCCACAGGTTCCCCCACAGGTTAACACTGTTAGCTCTGTCAGCACTGTTGCCTTTGTTTTCACTGTTAGCACCGTTAGCTACAAGCTGCCGTTTCAGCTGTCGCCATGTTGAGAGCCGTGCGGAGGCAATAGAAATGCTCCCAATCTCGCATTTAGCACCTTTTAAAGCTGTCAGATTTTTTCCTATTCTTTTCAACTTTCACAAGTGCTCAGAGAAATTAAAACAAACTTGCTTGAGCACTCAAAGTTAAAAAAAAAATCAGCTTAACACAACAGTACTGTGCTTTATATTGCATTTATTCTGTAAATCACTAATGTAAAGTAATATCAATATGTCACCATCAAGAAACAACAACACTATTAATTTGGCTTTCAGCATGGATTACTATTTACACATAAATTATTACAGGATTACAGAGAACATAACAAATGAGAAGTGCTCTTGTGTAGGAGAGGATTTCTTGCAGGGATGAAAGTCAGGGAATAACGCTCACTGGAGACACAGAGACAGTAATTAAGCCACCGTGCTGACAGTCAGTCTGCCTTGTGTTCACTCTCACCTCAGCATTACTGTGTCTGCTGATTTGCCAGCCCTGCAGGGGGAAAGCATAATCTGTGCCACAGACATGGACATTTACTGGGACTTCTTGTCATAATTGGAAGCACCTTAGGTATTTCCAATAATGAGAAGGAGTTCTGGTGCTGCTGTTGTGTTGTTGTAACTGAACTGCATCTGTAATTTAAGCTGCGCCAGGTCTAGAGTTACAGCACATGCTTTCAGAACAAAAACAGCTGATGCAAACACACCTCTATTCCAGGCTCACTCCTTACATTTCCCTTGACCCCAGCTGGACAGCTATCCCATCTTTCTCTGCTCCATCAGTCTTTACTGCAGCAATGAGATTGATAAATATACTTATAGCAAACAAATAAATGACAAAACACCAGAGACTGTCGCTAGTGGGCATGTGTACAGGGTCTGCACATATTTTCAGACACTCTTATCTGCTGGATCACACCCCTGCTGGGGGGAGGGCTCTGTCTGTCTCCTTTTTCGTGATCAGCATCAGCAATAAAATCAGCAGGTGGTGATGAGGAGAGGCAGAGCACAGGTGGTAAGCTTGTTGATCCAAAGTATTGGAAACAAGCCAAGCTGAACCTCTGGATGCCCCCGACCGTCCTTCACTGCCGCTGTTCATTTAGGATCATATATTTTAAGAGGCTCCCCTCAGACACCTGCACGTATTTCTCTAACGGCACCATCAATTTCCTCTTTTCCTTTAGTTTCTCTGACGGTTGTCATTGATTGCCTTTATCTAAACTATAGCTCTCCTTTATTCCTTTAAGTAAGAGAAACTATTACCACTGTGAAAAATCTCATTGTTGTGTTTAGAGGTCGACCGATATATACTGTAATAACGATAGTTTGGAGCAGGAAAAAGCTGACAGCCGATTAATTGTCAGATATCTTTTTTTCTTCTTCAACTGCCTAGTCGGCTAGTTTTGCATACGCCGTTTTTAATAAAAAAAATTGTCACTCCGAATTTAATAATTTGTAAGAGAATACCCGATGTACGATTTGGTGGATTACATCATTGGAATTTGTTTTTATTTTCTTTCCATTAGGCGCTGTTCTGTGGCTTATGACTGGCCAGGATTACTTCTGTTGCGCGTCTCACACCTTGATAAATGTTACTCTTACAAACCATTAATGTTAGTGCATATTCCCAGGGTTAGGAGGATCCTTAAGTGTGCAGTTTCATGATAGAATTAATTAACAACACAAAACAATGACAGATGTTGTCCAGAAACCCTCACAGTACTGCATTTAGCATAAAAAATATGTTCAAATCATAACATGGCTAATTCAAGCCCAACAGGCAACAACAGCTGTCAGTGTGCTGACATGACTATGACTTGCCCCAAACTGCATGTGATTATCATAAAGTGGGCATGTTTGTAAAGGGGAGACTCGCTGGTACCCATAGAACCCATTATCATTCACATGTCTTGAGGTCAGAGGTCAAGGAACCCCTTTGAAATTGGCCATGCCAGTTTTTCCTCGCCAAAATTTAGCGCAAGTTTGGGGCATTATTTAGTGTCTTTCGCGACAAGCTAGTATGACATGGTTGGTACCAATGAATTCCTTAGGTTTTCTAGTTTCATGGCTGGATTATCTGGAAGAAGGAACGCCAAATTGGTACATTTAGCAAGTTACAGTAACAGTGAATGATTTATTTTCCTCCCTGTCCGCCTGTCTTGTATTTGGCACAGAGAGTTGAGATTTATATGCGAGAGATAACCTTTTTTCCTCCCCCTCTGCCTTGACTTTTTTGTATGGAGCCTGCATGCAAAACGGCGATGTACGTCCCTGCGTGACTGGTGGCGGCTCTGCAGCCATCGGCCACTATCAGAGCCCAGTTCCGTTGATAACAATCCTATTGGCGCCGAATAATCAACCAAACTGATTAATCGTTCTACCTATAGTTGTGTTCATGAATACGCGTGTGTGTGAGGGAGATGGGAAGCAAAGAAGGTGGATGTTCCAGCTCTTCACTGAGACAAATCTCAGTTTGTCATAGATACAAATAAACTGGCACACACTGCACACTATGTTCTAAACTAAACATGAAAGCAGCTTTATTTACAATGCCCATTATAGGCTGCACAAATTATTTCATACTTGGCTTGCTTTAATGGTCTAGGGAACATCCAGGAAAGTTAAATGCTTTAGTGGTTGTTTTTGTGATGGAGCAAATGGCAGATAGTGTGCCCTGGTGGTTTGAAGATCCTTCCCCTCAGGCTGTTCCTACTAGAAGCCGTTAAATTCAGGCGGAGATGATACGCAAAATCCCAATCATCAAACGCTCAGATTTCACTTTGAGAGATTGCATCCCTGGTGAGTGTGTGTGTGTAGCTCAGCGTGAGTCGTGACTTGTACATGTTAAATATGTATACTGTTGATACATATGAGGAAGAGAAATATCTTTCCATGCCATTTTATGACTCATTTGATGCCTTATTGCTGCATTGAATGCTAATGAGCATCCTGAGAGCCAAGGGGAAGCTACGCTGGTTGTTAAGCATTGTTTGTGTTGATGAGAAGAGAATAACTTTATGTAAATGATGGTGAAAAAGGTCATTCGGTTTCAGTGGCGCCACCAGAGGAGGTGAGGATGTCTCGGGGGGGGCGGCCCATGGTTGCCAAGGACACCGGCGACCTCCACGGCGAGCGTTCGCTAAGGAGGTTGCCAGTCCAGACACACCTCTGTGTTTCTGTGGGAGATTGAGTTGTCAGTAATCAGTCATTGAGACAGCCAAGCTGACCACATGGATAACTCCATTAGCAGAGGCTGTGTTCCTGTGAGGCAACAGGCCTCTTAGCACTGATTCATACACTGAAACACGCCGAGATGTGTTCTGATTCAAAGGCCTCGGTGGACTCAAGAGGTCTTCACTATCTCTGGGCACAAAGGCTCTGATGTCTATGTGCTGTCTGAATATTTCATGGAAGCGTTTCTAAAGTTTCCACCCAGCTTGTTGAACTGATTCTGTGAGTGTGTGTGTGTGTGTGTGAGCTAGTGGCCGAGCTACGCAGATGGTCTCGCTGCTGCCTCCGCAGCTGCCCTCCGGCCAGTCTGACCGCGGTCTACAGATCCTGCTGAGCCTCCAGTCGGACTCCGCTGCTCTGGAAACTCTGCCTGCTCACATCAGCCAGCTGGGACACACACAAATACACCCACTCAATATTGAGATACTGATTATTAATCAGGCTTATTCATTGATTTTAGGGACAAAATATTGGATAAGACTTCATTTTACAGGTCTGCAAATTTCATGGTAGTAGGTGATAATTAGCAAGTAACCTATTTGAAATTTCTTTGGAATTAATGCCAAATTACCTCAATATTTACCTCAAAATATATCAAAAATTATTTTATTATAAACATTATTTAATAATTATATGCTAAAATGCTGCTCTTCATTGGAAGTCGAAAAACAAAATTAATAGAAGACTAATCTGATCAGGTACAAATCTCATCATTGTGTGACTTATTGTCTAAGCCCATCAATTAACTTTATATTCTTTTTACTGGGAAATGTATTAAATAAATTACTAGTTATTTATTACTGCTTATTGGGAAATAGCAGAATATAATTAATAATAAATAATGTTTATAATAGATATAAAATAATAATAATAAAAGCCCAGAGTCAAGTCCCAAGTCAAGACAGCTAAACAGTAATTTTCGATAAATTTTGAATATATATACATGAGTATGAATATGTAAATATTAGGATAATTTGGCAGTAATTCCAAAGAAATTTCAAATAGGTTACTTGCTAATCATCACCTAATTACCATGAAATTTGCGGACCTGTAAAATGAAGTGTTACCTCACATTTTTATTGCACTTTCACATTAATCAAAATAAAATCAAAATAAGACTTAAAATAAGGTTCTTCTACACCTGAATTCAGTGCATTTTTATCTTGACAGTCAAAACGAATGATATATCAAATAATACACTTGATTTGATATGCAGCAGAGTTTTCTATGAACGTAGCACACATTTTAAACATCAATATAGTGGTCTATAGCCAAAATCGTGATCACGATTAATATTTGATAAATTGTGCAGCCCTAACACACACACGTAGCATCCCTCTCGCACTTTGTCTTTCTATGCGCTGTCTGCACAAGTGAGTGTGGCAGAGGAAATCCCCACAGACTGAGCGGAGGCTAGCCTAGCGTGGCGGAGTAGGGGCAGGCACTCTGTTAGCAGCACTGAGTGCAGGTCCGACAGGCTCGGCCATTCAATCTTATTTATAGCCAGATACCAGGAGGAGCCAGAAAAGACTCATTCAGCCCGGCTCACACTTCTCTCTGACCTATCACAGCAGATTTATCGAGACTCATTGGTCTCTTGGCGCCCGTGTCAGTAGTGATGATATGTTTTTTTTTGTTTTTTTTCATTTACCTCATCCTCCTTCCATGCCTTGCTTTGTGTGAGGCCTGCCTATGCTAGTGAGTATTGATTTATTGATGATGTGTGTCATGTAGCTACAGCTATCTAAATTGCTGTCAGTATTGTTGTTCTCTTATTAGACTATTTATCATCGTTTGAAAGGATCTGCGGTGGCAGTGCCTTACAGGGTATTATTTGGAGTCATGGGAAAGATGAAAAACATAATTCACGAGTGTGTGTGTGTGTGTTTGTGTAGCAAGCACAGAATGATTATATTGTATATTGCCATTGCTCACACTTGGAACTTGTAATGTAGAGCCATAGAGTGCTGCAGGGATGATGACATTTTTGTAGGTCAACCTGTAAGTTATAATCACACTGGTTCCCTCGACAAAAAGCCAATGGGATTTTTCCAGTGGGTTTTGGATTATTGCAGAAAAAAAGCTCTGCGGCAAACAAACGTTTATGATACTTACACGTTCTGTTCAGCAAGATAATCTCCACAAATGAACACCACTTTTATGATTTTTGAAGTGTGAATGCAATCGGCAGAAGTTAGGCTATGAACAAATTACACCACGGTCGCATGAGCCGAGTATACACAACAAGGCTGTAAAGGCGGACGAGTTGCCGTGATGACGTTAAGTAGTCTCTAGAGATGTTCCGATACCATTTTTTTCCTTTTCAATAGGGATTTCAATACCTGAACTTACGGTATCGAGAGATATTGTGTACCGATCCAATATCAGCGTTAACAATAACAATAACAGCTGTTTACTACTGACCATGTATGGATGTGATATGATTACTATCCTATATATATATGTATATATGTGTGTATATGTATGTATATATACTGTATATAGCGGCGACGTTGAAGTCCGATCCAAAGGCCAATGCGGCATCTATGTATATATATCTATGAGAAATAACCTGAGGTCACCATATACTATAAAAATTGTTAAGCTGTAAGTTATCCAACCTTAACAGGAGAATATTAAATGAATTTGGCCATTTTTACACCCTAAAGAGTGCCCGTCTGGAACGGGCCGATTTGCTTTGCTCCTAGAAGTGCTGCTTGCAGCGTTGGGCATGACATTTTTTTTTGTAATATAAGCCCTGCCCACAGCATTTGAGCAAAGTCTGAGGGCACATTCAACACTGCACTCCCCCGGGTCCCCAGCAATACACCAGCCAAGTGTGAAGTTGATCAGATGAGCGGTTCTTGAGATATCGGAAGGACAGACAGACAGAGATTCCTCGCTTTATGGTTAGATGGCATTCAGACAAATCTTCAGTTAAAAATTGCATTATGAGTAAATTTAGGGTACATTTTGGTTAATTTTCCCGTCTTAGTTTATAGTCCAATACAAGACACATTAAAATACATTAACCCATAAGATTCACCTAAAATTGATATGCAGCTTCTTTACTGTTACATGAAGACCAAAATAGATGATGTGGGGCTATCGTACAATGTACTGAGCTGGGAAGAACATGGGAGGGCTGACTCATGTCCTAGCTGCCCTCACACACACACTCAAGGCCTTACATATCATACACATACAAAATTCATAACTTCTACACCCACACTTCCTTGTCTGACACAGGCCTAATGGATAAACTGAGTTTCCAGTTTGCTGGTCCGAAACATTACTTCACCAGTGGAAAATACTGCTGTTGGTCTCTGGGTCTGTATTAGTGCAGTAAATTTAGTGTGCCACTGGAAGTTATGACAAATAATTTTTACTAACCATAGCACTGTATTTAGGAAGCTTCTCTGGCTGTGTGCGTTTTCATGTGAGAGGTGAAGCATGCTGATGATGCCAATAGATATGTGGTGGTAAATCAATACAGCTAGATGATGCTCTTTAATCTCATAAGACCATTAGCAGATAAAGTGGCCCCTCAAGGAATAATGTAGTTCTTTAAAAGCCCTCGGAGAGTAATGAGGGGGGTCTTGCACTCAGGGGATTTGCAGGATTAGGGATGTGTATGAGTGTATATGTGTTACTGTGGGTGTACGTATACTGTGCTTTCAGTTGGCTGAGACTATGGGCCCTATTGAAACAATCTATAGCGCATGGTCTAAAGTGCATGGCACACATGCGTCCCATCAACAACTCCATATTACTGCGTATGAGCAAATGCACTGATAACCTATTTAACCGGTGCAGGCAGCACTGTGAATCGAAATTCAGTATATGATAGTAAGCACTAGGCTAACTATGATGCACATGTATTAATAAATAATGAAAACTGTATTGCTTTCTGATGCAACTCACGGGGAGGCTCGGACCGGCTGAGCGGAAGCCTCCGGAGCTGGTTTACGCACGGGTTTGCAGACTAGCACTGCCGGAGAGGCAGTGCGTAACGCGTGGATCCATCAGCCTCAAAACGCCGCCGTTTAGGGGGAGAGGGCCTGTTAACTTTGAAGTAGCCTACGTGTACACTCCAAGCCCACAGGAGGAGCGCCAGTCGTTTGTAGTGGACAAACGGCAGTACTACAACTTCTGTGTCTATCACGTGGTGCCATTGGGCCCAAAAATGCTTACATTGGGAAAGAGACATCTGTAACTCGGCGGATATTTCTTTTTGAGGTGAATCCAGAGTTATTTCCCTTCCTCCGTTCATGTGAATGAGACCCAGACCAAGGCTTGAGAATGGGGTGGGAGGCGGAGTTAGCAAGCCGTGACGACACCTTGACGGTTGTGACCCCGTGACTGAGCCATGTGAACGAGCGGACGCTACTGCGCCTGTTCCATTGGCCCAATGGATGCGGAAGATCCGGGAAGTCGGAAGTCGAGCCATTTTGGCATCATGTGCCACTGAGAAACTTTCATAGGAATGAACGGGGCCCCGCCTCCACCGCTGAATCCAGTTCTCTTAATACATCCATGGTATACTCGCAAACACAGAGGGATGAGGAGAGGAGAAATGACGCCACAGAGGCGTGTGTGCACCGTGATCTCTCTTGTCACAGCGATCACGCCAGTGATCGGAAGAGCGCGCTGCAGGTTGAGTAATACAGAATACCCGAGAGCCTTACTTCGTTATATTCCATTATATTCTGAATTATCACCTGCCGCCTGAATCTAGTTTTTTCCTTAACATAAATAAAAACATTGTTCTAGTGCTGACACTATATTTAACTTAGGAGGAGGGGAGCTGCTGCGCTTCCCTGTGTGTGTAACAGAGTGTATGCGCGTTGTGAATCCGCCTATGTAGACACATTTTGTAGACTATGTAGACACATCTTCCTATCTGAATAATGCACCCTTTAAATAGCAGGAAAATACTGCGCCAGACTTTAGACCAGGTTTTTGTTGGTAAATGGCGCAATTGCATTTTGTTGCCTCAAGAAAGCAATGCGTCAACAATGCACCTGACCACACCTCATTTTAAGACCAACATGCCCATGGGTGCACAGATGGGCGCAAGTGCATTTGCTAATTACACGTGGGCGTGAAAATGACAACTGCGTCATTCTGAAACTAGAAATGACGCTTGTGTGTCTGTTTACATGGGTGTCTATTTGTGAGTGCAGAGGCTATCCCCAATCCTGCATGAGTAAAGAGGTCAGGGTTTGGGTGTGTGTAAGAGGGGGGGACCCCCTTTTTGGCAGGTCAGTCAGTGCAGTAGCAGCTATGTGCCAATGAGTATATTAGCTGATGGAAACAGGCTTTTCCACACAGACACACACACAGAAAAATTCAAGTGATGGACGATCAGTTTAGGATTTCCATTATTAAAACGATGCAGTTGTGCGGTTCATTAGACACATGTTTTGAGGAGACAAAGATCTGCACACTATAAATGAATATCACGACCCAGAAGACGAGATCATGAGTCCCTCTCCTCCCACGCACCATTGGATGTATGTGTTATACTTTCACGGCAGCACCCGCAATATAGACCCTGTGTGTCCCGTCCAAGTACAACCTCTACAACATTTTTATCACTTGCATTTTGAGTTATAGCCGGCCAGAGGCTCAGGATATTAAATGTGGAAGTGACTGAGTGAGTCTGCCTTCAGATTCGGTTTCCGAAGAAGGGATGAGTCAATTATAGTAATGCAGTATTTAGCATTTATTAGACCTTTTTAATCCTGGAAGGATCAGAGAAGGAGGTCGGTGTTTGAGGAGGAAGATTTGTTTCTCTTATTAACTGTCTTAAAATAGCTTCTCTGGCAGATTGAGTTGCTTATTTTACATTTCCTTTTGTCTTTGCAACCATTTTGCTTTGTCTTCTATTCAGCGGCCATCTGCATGTATCTCTGTGTGTATACAGCCATTATGTGAAGGTACACCTGAGCAGGATCATGTCTCAAAGCTGCCTAACCAAGTGGTTTTAATTTTGTAGTCAATATGTGTTTTTAGGCATGCATAGAAAAATGTGGATCAGGCTATAGTTATAGATAGAGGAATTCATCATGTGTAGACCTACATAAGAAAGTATTAGGTCCACCTTGACTTGTCATATTTCATATCATATTTATCTTTGTTTTGATCATTTCTGCTGGGCATACACTGTACAATTTTAGAAATGTTGTGTAATTCCTACTCCTACTGTACAAGTAGATTGTTAGCGATGTAAAGCCAAAGCTCACGGTTTATGTGCTCACATGTAGGGTCCCGTTGGCCTCTGAGGAGCGTTCTGGCTGTTGAGAGTTGACTATAAAGATTTGTTTGAAAGCTCCCAGGCAGATTAAGTTAATTTGCTAGCAGAGGTCTGTACGGGTCACAATGCTAACAAGGCAGAAACGTGCTCATCTCGGGATTGAGTTAATTGTTCCTCGGTTCCCCCTGTACACTGCACGCCAAACGACCCCCGACAAAGCTGAAATTTGGTCTGATTCTAAAATGAGTCATGCGGTGCAAAATTCAGGCCAGAAACAGGCTAAAATCGTACAGTGTATGACCAGCTTAAGGTTTACCCCTCATCTCCTCTTTCTTTGTTTCACTTACTTCCAATTCCCAAGGCCTATTGAAACAGACTGGGACACGGGTCGTGGGGTATAACACGCGCAGTGTAACTAGAGCTGCGGTCGTGTGTTGCAATTGGCTCAATTTTGACGAGGGCAGACCAGATTTTACTGCGCATGTGTTGTACCCCAAAGATATGATGCGTTGATGACGCGTGACATTTCCTCTTTTCACCTCCTTGCCAATTCCCCTTCCCACCCAAGCCAGCGTGATGGCTGTGACCCGTGACCAAGTCATGTGACTGAGCGGACGCTACTGCGTCTACTGCTACTGCTCCATGGGTCAAATGGATGCGGAAGATCGCCAGAAGATCCCCGGAAGATCTGGGTACTTGTCCAGTCGGAAGTCGAGCCATTTTGGCATCATGTGCCACTGAGCAACTTTCATAGGAATGAACGGGGCCTCCAACGCTGTATCCAGTTCTCTTAATACATCCATGCTCTCTATTGATAATGTATCATTTCCTTGTTTTTGTCTAATAGGATTGCACATTGATGGAGAACCAACCTCCCACTCTACTAATTAGCATAGCACAATATAGGTGTGCAAGCTACTGCTGAATGCTGACAATGACCCTGATGAAGACATATGTCGGTCGCAACGCATTGGTCATTTTAAACAATTATTGCCATGTAACATAAAGGCATTTTCATTTTTGTTCAAACTCTACAGTGTGCCTTGGATTATTTTTGAAGCAGACTTGCATTTTGTACTTTTTTGAAATCATATTCCACCCATGCAATGAGCCCTTCACAAAACTGAATCTGCCTAACGAAGTGTTTTCAGTTTGGTTTCAAATCCAGAGGTGGGTGTTGTTCCACATTTTGAGGCTGATAAGAATAGACTATTAAGATAGATTCGTGACAGAAAAAGACATCAGAAAACGTCTCATCATAGTTTTTGTGAGCCCATATTGGGAGAAGAAGAAAAACAAAAAGCATCTGTCAGCTTGTGTCAAGAGAATCATATGAGCTGTAAGGAGGATGATGGAGCCTCAGGAGAGCAAGCTGTCATTTAATTAAGTAGACGTGAAGCATGGGGAGCTGTGTGTGTGTGTGCATGTGAGTGTGTGCTCTCCATCTCCATGCTCGTTCAGCTGTGGGTGTGTTTGCTGACAGTACCAGCAGGAGCTGTTCTGTGCTTCACTATAGGTCAGCTTTTCTTTGATAGAGAACAAAAGAGCAAACTCCAGATCAGATTCCCTCCTTTGTCTTACCCCTCGCCCTTTAGTATAGAACAGAATAGAGTTCAATTATCCTGGTTGTTATCACGCAGGTTGTTATTTACCTCAAAAAATAAAATGCCAAACAAATAGATTTTCCTCTTCTAATTCTCTTACCAAACAGCCCGGGTTAGAGCAATAATCTGGAACTGAGCCTTGTCACAGCCCATTAGCTTTACTCCGGCGGGATTGCTGCCTCTGCAGACTGGGAACTGTAAACACAGGTTTGGCCTGGTTACAAAAAGTTTGAGGGGGAAGAGATTTCTTGCGACGTCCCCCTGGATGGAAAAGTCTCCAAGTCTTAAGAGCAAGACGACACCACACTGGTGACTGTGCAGGGATAAGTTGTTTTCACTTGTTTGTAGCCCTAACAGCAAAACACTCTTCAAGGAGGGAGGATAGAAGTTACGCTGTCTGAATGGTTGGCAGGCGGGTAGTATCTCTGGAATTTGTGCTGGCCTATTTTCTGTTGTGATGTGATGCCTGGTGAAGTGCTGACTGAAGACTGAGGCTCCAGTTGAGGACAGAAATGCTTGTGTTCCTCTGTGATAGGAACAGTCGTTAGGATAATTTGGCTCCCAGAGAAAGCAGACAGGCAGATGACACTAGGCTACTTCCTCTCGCTGGAATTGAATTGGTAATTAGCTTTGCCCCAAATCAAGGCAGGATCATTTGATGGACGTAGCCCATTAAGGTGTGTCCTTCGGAGGCTTTAAAGGGCCTGACTGGACCTGCTCCTTTGGGAGGCTGTCTATAATCAAGTGAAAAGCTATTATTATTTGGATGATCTTTGTCCACTTGTAATGTCAAAAAGTTTAATCAGGAATGTATACTCAAAAGATCAAAAACATTTCATGATATCGGAGTTCATAGTTCAACATATTATGGACAACTGGCAAAAAGTGTACCAGGATAGTAGGATAGTATATGTAAAAATAGATATAACTCGGACTGTATACACGAAGTGGACGAAGTCACCGTGATGTCACCCACTGGTTTGTGGACTGCCGCTTTGAAGCCTCGAGTTCGGAATTTTGTCCATCACCATCTTAGTTTTTCGCCGTCGCCAGCTTAGTTTTGTGCAACCAGAAGTGGCACAAGAGGGTGGAGCTAAGTACAACTGAATGCTGAATAAGACATTTTCAGGTGACCAAAAAGATAATAACTTTCTTGAACTGCAAACACACCGTGAAAGGTTTGCGAAAACACAGACAACTCCATGGTAGCGACCTGTCACCACGTCCTATAGCATACCCTGCTTTATGGTCTACTTGACTCTAAACGGGACCGTAATTCACTAAAATAACATCATGCTGTATTGAAGAAGACTTATTAAGACCATAAAGTCATGTTTACAATGTTTACTGAGGTAATAAATCAAGTGAGAATAGGTTAATTTTTTCATAGATTTCTATACAATCAGACTTCTTTTTGCAACCAGAGGAGTCGCCCCCTGCTGGCTGTTAGAAAGAATGCAAGTTTAAGACACTTCCACATTGGCTTAATTTCTCAGATCCGGAGGTTATCCACTGATATAACTTTAATTTTTAATGTAATTTCTAGGTTGTTAACAGGAGCAAACAGTGGAATTGTTTTCTTCAAATTTGGGCAACAGAAGGCTTATTTGGGAAAGGCCTTGTTGGCTCGTTATGATGTGTTTCAGTCTAGAAATGCAGACTTTGGAAAACCCAGCCTCTGAATTGTGACACACTGGTTCTGTCTTGAACTGTCACCACTGCAAACAGAGGCGTGGCAGCTACAGTCATAATGTGGTGTTGAATTTGGAGTTCATGTCGGGGAGGGATAAAAGATGATGACTGTTTTTTTCCATGTATGACAGTCAAGTTTTTGTTTTGTCTCCGAGGGACAACTAGTGCAGTCCTAACGCATGGTCAAATCCTTTACTGCAAGTCAACAGAAATGATAGGTTTAGTGTAGAACATATTTCTTATCACAAATATCATATAAGCTACTTTTTCAAAACAGGCGGAAACATTTTGTACTGCCAGAAAACCCAAACATTCATCTAAATTCATGCATTTATAGACTGCTTTCAAGCAAGAAACCCTTTTGCATACCACAAGACACATCCTTCAAATAGAGCTTGATCAGCGTCACGGGATAGCCTGAAGTCCGAAGTAAATATAATAAATAAACCATAATGTTTTTAAACACAGAAAGACGATAATTACTGATGCTCTGCTTACCCTGTAATGGAAAAATCTGGATTGAATTATAATGGTTTATCCAGCTGCACCTGTCCAATGCACTAGAAGAGACAGAAATATGACATAATATTTTTCTACATCGAAATCAAGCTTAAGCCCTTTTTATCACACTTTGTACAGTTTTGTTTTCTGTGGCAGATTGAGTTTCATATAAATATTTGCTGTAAAGCTCTCCCCAATGCACAGGGTGACATTGTGTGGACAGTTGAGGATTTCTGCTTTATATCACCATGGCAATACGCCTGATGGCTGAGTCAGGGTCTCCAGAGACCAAGAGGTAGGTTAATATGAGGTCAACCGCGGTGACATTCACCTCGGTCAACCTGAAGCCAATGGAGGTCAGAGTCAATGCACGGCCATGATGTGAATGATGATGGCAACGAGTACATCGGAAGTCACGGTTGCCATGGCGATCGAGAGGAAAGAGGACTAATTGAAGGGGCTTAAGGGAGGGTCAGCATCACAGCTGGGCTCTCGGTCGTCCATCATGCCAGCCTGCCTAGACTTCCTGACGGCCCAAGGTGAGATGGAGACGGATAGACAAAGACAGGGAGAGAGTGCACAGAGAGGAGGAGGAGGAGGAAGATGTGGGAGGGAGGGAGGAAAAGTGGGAGGAGGAGGAGGAGTAGGGGATTTGTTCATCGATCACTCGGCGCCGTCTGCTGACATGGCAGCTACAGGACTCCTTTGTGTTGGCAGAGACACCATATTTCTACAGTAGGTGTTTTGGCGCACGCCTCTGTGTCCACACATGCATGCGCTCTGGCACCTGCACCTCAGCATTAAAGTCGAGGCATGCCCTCTCTTCTTACAGCCGTAGAGATTGGATGATGTGTGTGAGGTGGGTAGCAAGTGTTTGCCAGCAAGAGAGAGAGGGATGCTAAATAAGTTATCCATTTATTAAGCTGACATATTTCAACATGTCTTTGCTACAAGTAATTGTGTCAGACGTCTCGGTCTCCCAAAGGCAGCGCTGACACCAGGCTGTAGTGAAGGTTGACCTTTGCTGCGTAGAAAGGGCCTCATGTGGTTTTCCTCTGACACCGTTTGTTTCTGCTGCCGTCAGTTCACCCAGCACAGCCGCCCTGTCCCTCGCTGCGTGGCATTATATTTAGCGCCGAGATGAGGCCCTGCTGGCAGCTACACGCTGTGGAGGGAAATGGACTTGAAGAACAGATGAGGGAAATCATGTGTGAGAGCCAGCATACAATTCGTGTGTTACTCATCTGCAGACGGAAGAGCTGAGTAAAACAGATACTGATGTCAGGGAAACCATTTGTGAGAGCGATCCGACACAACAGACAGTCCTGCTGTCGAGGCTAGAGGGACTTGTTCTACATCATCGGCTCTCTCAATCCTCCCAACATCATCCACATTAATGGTGTGGTGGGAAAATGGGACGAAGCTCGCTGCACAGATTGCAAATGGAATTTTCCTCCCGTCAACTGGGACTACTTTTCCTTATTTTCTATTCCAATTACACAAAGCTTTGCTGTCATATCTGCAATGGCTCATTTGAGCCCCTGTGATTATAAACGCTGCTGTAAGCACATGTTTTGAGCTTCTCTTTGTCAATTCTACTCATTTCTAGCACTATTTATTCCCCATGCCTCACATCTGTCCCTTGGGGCTAGCCCAGCTTAGAATAAACATCGAGCTTTGTCTCTATGGCAACAGCTGCGCATGCTGAACGGTAGAGCAGGCATGGAGTAGGTAGGAAAGGGTGGTGATGGCGGTGCATGTTGCTAAATGGGATCTAGTGGTCTTTCAAGTGATTTGGTGCAAGGTTAAGGCGTCTGAGATCTGCTAGAGCCCCCATGAGACACGTCTTTCTTTCTAGTGGAAACCAAGGAAGAAGCACAGAGTGATGGGAGTTGCCCGGATAACCCAGTAGGGGGTGAAATCAATGTTTTAATGCCAGAATCGATATATTTGCTTCATTTGTGTCTATGCAGAGGTAGAAGGAAGTTACCGCTTTTATTGTTGTAGTCTGAGTAACGTGATGCTATATCCGCTCTGTATCCGTCACCAAAACAAACCGCAACAAGCCAAAACGACAAAGCAGAAAACGGCGAAGGGTCTGCATGGATACAACCTGCACCATCACATTTTAAATCCAGCGTGGTAAACACTACACATACAGTAAAGTATGGAAACACTTTGAGTTTCAAACATTGCCAGGAAAAGCAGAGCTAGACATCATGACTAAAGCTGCAGGCTAACTCTGTCATGGACAGGAACGTTATCGTATCGCGGTAACATGCGGTCAAGTCAGCCGTCACACGCTTCTCTGTGGTCAAATCAGCCGACGCTACTACTGTAGAGCACCCATATACTGACATTTATGTTAAATGCATTCAAACGGCCCCGATGGAGCTGACCATGGATGTATAAAGAGAACGGAGCTGACGGGAGAGCTAGTAACAGACTTGGCGAAGTTAGCCAAAGTACAAACGTGTGACGATTTTTAAAATAAGGTGTTAACCAAAGGGAACTGTATATACAAAATACATCTATGGAAATAAGATTGATTGGATTATATTCACCAGAAGTGTAAAACATCACATGCCCCTTATAAATATAAAAGGAAATAGCACTCATTTATGAGGGAAATATCTTTATTCTTTGATTTTTGGGTTGCTGGAAAGAAAAGAAAAAATAATGCCTGACAATGACTGATATATTTGTCTTCAGGACATCTCTGACTACATACATGCTGAAAATCAAACATTTTTACTGTAACAATTTAGATATTTTCCAAAGTAAAAGTCCCTAGAAGTGTATGATTCAACTTTTTCCCATGGTCTAGTGCTAAAAAAGTAAACAAAAATCCCAATAAATCGTAATTGTGAATCGCAATGCATATTGAATCGACACCCAAGTATCGTGATAGAATCGAATCGGGTGATAGGTGTACCGTCGCAGCCCTATAACCCAGTTTAAGCAACCAAATGCGGTTGGGCTGTGAAAGCCACCCAGTCAGTCTGTCAGTTGGTTTAAGCTCACCCTGACCCCGTCTCCCTTAACACCTCGATTACCCGGCTAGCCTGTTCGCAATTAAAGCAGCTTTTGCCTCCATCCCACTTTCTGTGACAGCCTGAGGAAATGTTGGATTGTTCCGGCCAATACGCTCAATCCGCTCAAGCATGCAGAGCATTTGTTTTTCTTTTTTTCCTCGTTCACTTGTCTAAATATTATTTAGTTCCACCATTGAGCCGGATTTGTCAGCAGGGATTTAGCTGGGCATGTTTTCACTCCCCATGCTGATGGCTGACTACTTCCAACACTCTATGTTTCTACATTTTTTTCCTGACTGTTTTTATGTAATTTGAGGATTGTGCTCAGTTGTACCCATCTGCTTCCCTGGTTGTTTCTAGGCATCTGTTGCCAGAGCAATATGACCTCTGACCAGATTCATGCGTCAACAGGCAGCTGTCTGTTCAGACCTTTGTTAGGCAATCAGAGGATAAAACTGCTGGTAACACAGATATAGCGTGACGTCATTGTTGCTGGTACCTCCCGCTGCTGCAATCATCACTAACCATCCCAGAAGGTTATCTGATACCAGCGTCTCAAGGTCGTTGCAGGGGGGTTGGCTCTGACTCAGGAAGTGATTATAACTGCTCCTCCAATTGGCTAGTCCTCTGCTCAGTTGCATTCACCCTTACTTCTTGTTTATGCATTATGTGCATCTGTTCTGATAAATGTGATCTCTCTGTATCAAGGCTGTTTGTGGCCAATTCGGCTTTGTCTTCTACTTGTAAGCATTGACCTAGAAGAAGCAGACGCTCCAATCTGCTGTTATGTGCAACATGAAGCCTCTCCTGGGCAGAGTCAGGCAATTCAATACCACTTCCTGTCCTCACCTTGTGCAAACAGGCAAGGCCGAAGAGGTACCATTTCAGGGAAAGTGGGGGAGGGGGACACTCTTGTGTCAGTGTTCTTGTCGAGTAATTATGTGCAGGGACAAACGGCTGGCTTCAAGGGGAAAACAAATGAGGTGGCTTTTGAGCGCCTTGTTAAACCTGGGCTGATCCATCTTTGTGTGTGTGTGCAATGCATGTTTACACACCACCTGTGTGGACGGAGTGTGACCTTTTCTGGAGAACTAATAGAGAAAAAAATGTCCTCCATCCTCTTCCCAGTTGGCTCTTGTACCATCATATACATATCACAGTATGCCAATGTGGAGTCAAGGTACCCTAGAGAGAGACAGAGACTGTCAGCCTGCTGCCACCTCCTTCAATCCCATACTAATCGATCAGTATCAGATGAGTAGGTTATGTTGCCATGAAATGCACCTACTTCTGAATGGATTAGTCGATTAATTATTTAAGTCATTTATCAAGCAGACTGCCAAACATTCCCTGGTTCCTGTTTCTTAAACTTGAGAATTTGCATGTTTTTCTCTGTTTTAAACCATTGACTTTGAATATGTAATCTTGGACTTTTAGAAATTGTGTATTTTCCTCTACATTCTGACGCTTTTTAGTCTACACCAGAGGTTCTCAGTCTTTTTCTGTCATGCCCCTCTTCAGAAGCTGGAAAAACAAACATGCCGCCCCCACCCCAGCAAATAAGATTTAATTTTTATCAATCATTAACAATAACTTGGGGAAAAATAAAATGAGCCAAGTTGAATTTCATTGAAAGTAAGAAAAGATTCATGTAAGCAAGATAGCCTTGCTAGCATCAGAACACTTTTGTTTGTTTATGTCACCACATGAATCCCCCACCCCCCTGCAGTGGATCATGGCCCACCAGTTTTAAGGCCCTGACACAATTTCGGGCCATCGGTAAGCATCTGTCGCCCTAGTTTTTACGGTGTGTCTCGCACTGTTGGCTCTAGTCTGCCCGTGTCGGAGGCTTTTTTTGTGAATCCGCTGCGGAGCCTTTCTGTGAAAAAAATCACTCCGATTGGCTGTTCAGCTTACTGTAAGTGAATTAGTGCACGAGAAGAGAAAAGCAAACAAGTAAAATAAAGAGGACACACACAGAAGACTCTTCTCATCATCTTCATCTCATCTGATCATTCCAATACACAGATATTTTCACAGCAACATGGCCATCTGGAATGAAGCTAAGTGGTGAGTGAGAGTGGTGTGCAAATGGTTGGCAAACGCTGATTTATTTCATCTATGTATCATAACAATGGCTTGTATATCCGCCGTTATCGGTCTTCCGGTTTCCCTTTTTGAATGGCAAGTGCAGACTACCGCCACCTGATGGTGTGGAGCGTTATTTCTTCTCACACAGGCGCAGGAAGTACACGCTAGTTGGCCGTTGGCTGTAGTCTTTGCGGTGTGTTCAAGTGCAGCTTTTTAGCCAAGACAAAGGTGACGTGAGGCGACGCAACAGTCGGGTCTTCGTTGCCGTTAGTTCTTTGATGTCGGTTTGGTGTATCTGGACCTTTAGAACCACTGGTCTAAAACAGTTAATCAGATAATTGAAAAAAGAATCAACATATTAATTGATTGATTGAAGAAAAGGTCTCACAATGTACAATTTTGCTTTCCTATCTACTGATGCTTATTATTTGGGAGTATAATTTGTTCTCTTTTTCTTCTTGGACAGAGTGGTTTACAGTGACGAGACAGGAAGATGGATGAGCTGCAGGATGTACAGCTGACTGAGATCAAGCCACTGCTGACCAATAAGGTGAGTTGTGGGGAGGTCAGGACGGTGACAAGCTGCTGAGGCAACAGGCAGCACCTCAACTAATGAAATATGTAGAACCGCACATACATACTAAACACACACGTGGTGCACATTTAAAGTGAATCAGCACCCCATATGGTCCTCCATGGCAAATGCATAGTCTAATATACACTAGGCCTGCACACTCTGCAGTCCTGTTCATCAAAGTGAATTATTCATATCTGCTTGACTGTGTCGAGTGAGAAAAGAAAAGAAGGGCGAGAGCCAAGAGAAAAAAAATAGACGGAATGAGGCAAGAGAGAAGAAGAGAAGCGAGCCGTATAACGTAAGACGTTTAGAGAGTCAGAAAAGACAGACAAGCAAGAAAGAGGAGACATCAAAGGAGAAACTTTAAGAAACTCATCTCTTTATTTCGGAGGGCTTGAAAGATTGTAGGAAGTGAGCGACGGCAAAAACAGACAGAAGTATGGAGGAGGAAAAAAAACAAATGGCAGATCAAAGCTCTTCCCATCCTCTTCTGGCCTCCTCCTCCTCCTCTTCGCTGCTCCATCTCAACAGCTGATTAGCTGATTAGAAAGACTGTTTTGTTCTCCCCCCAGGCAACTGTCACAGACAGTCAGGAGAGTATAGCTCCTCAGAGGAGAAATGAGTAGTGAAGAATCAGGTCTGAGGAGATTGCATCACTTAAGTAGTAGGAGGACATTTCTCCTTGTTGGGCTGCATGCTGCCTAAAGTAGACGTCCTGTTATGTATATATATATATACAGTATACATCATAAATACCATCTGAATGAAGGATACTGGTACTGACCTCTCACTCCACCTAGTGGCCGGCTCATTAAAAAGACAAACCAGGAGTCTTGAAAGCAGATGGAGATCATGACATGATAACAGTGATGAATGAGGATTCTCATTTTCTTTCTGATCCTGTGCAGAAAGAGATGAAAACACGTTCTGATTTCCACACAGATAATACTCATATGAATGATTACAGTGACGGTGCAGCCAGGTACGAGGAAGAACTAAGTATTGTCTGCAGCAGCAAAGTAGCCATAACAACAGAAAAGAGCAACCTAACATGTGTAATGGGCTTCTGCCAAGGTTACAAATGTATGAGATTATAGCTGCTATAGCAACTACACAACAAGTACAACATGCATAAGAGAACAAAACAAGAAAAAAGGGTAATAAACTCAAATAACAACTATATAAGCACAGCTGCGTCACATCTTTGGCCGATCAGATAACTTGGAATAATTCTATAAGAACTGTCATTACTCTCCTCATGTTGAGGCAGCTGACCTTCATGAAGGTGCTTTGTAATAAATAGACCTTAAAGGGATAGTTTGGGCATTTTGAAGCGGGGTTGTATGAGGCACTTATCCATAGTCAGTGTATTACCTACAGTAGATGACGGCTGGCACACCCACAGTATTACAGTACTATATATTATGTATATATATATGTATATAGTATTACAGTTATCCACTGTAAGTAATACACTGACTATGGATAAGTACCTCATACAACCCCACTTCAAAACACCCAAACTATCCGTTTAAGCTTTTTAGTAATAAACCTGGGGCTATTTTCTTCATGGGAATATTGCTAATTCCTTCCTGTACTTTCATCTTGTCTCTACAATAGATAAAGCTGATTTCTGATTCAACACTTCAGAGGAACTGCACTATAGCAGTGGAATAGTGTAGACTTCGGTTAGAAACATGTTTTTACTATGATTTCTGCTGCACAGCTATTTTAGTAAGAAGAAGAAAGGGAGAGCTTTATAGCCACCATCTGCCTCTCTGCACCAGTATGTACCTTACTGGTCTGTCCTATAACTGAATCCCACGAGAATCGTCTTTTGTTGTTTCTGCCCACTCTCGCTTTTCTGCCCATCAGTAGCTTCCTGCTGTCTGAAAAACCACCAAACACCAACTGAGATTTTACTTTTTACTACTGGTTCCTGTTCACACTGACTTTTTACAAACGAACCAGAGGAGTAAACATGAAGTTATACTGACTGACAGGTAACTCGTTGATTGGACAGTTTTTTGGCAGTTGTCATCCTGCATCATCAGGGCTCATGTGGGGAAATCAAATTCTGGTGACTGACAGAAGTTTAAGTAGCACTTTAATAACTGATTATAAGCGTTACTAGTATTATTAGACTGCAAATCGACTGCATGTTATGATGAATAATGGTAGAAACAGGACTGTACAGAAGCCCATTTGCACGCTCCCAGATGACTGGTGTGAAGGTTGGGGATTGCACGGACACGTGCATGAGGCGTATTACTGTGGGATCGCTGTCTCGGAGTTAATGAACTGACAAAGTACACAGAGTCGGATACAAGCACAGCAGTTTTAACAGCTTTTGACCAATTAATCAAGGGATATACCCACACTGAGGTGCTTATATACATTGCTTTAAATAGGGATCAATAAGATCGGTTCCTGAACAGATTGCACGACCAGCAGATGAATTTGTTAGTAGTTTAGCTTTTGAAATCATGCTAAAATCACATACTATCTGCTCTCATAAAATCCTGTGGTTGATTTGTTTACTTTCACACCACAAACAAACCGCACCAGAGTCTGCCTGGAGACCCAGCTTTTCAGGCAGTCTCGGTTAGGTTGTTTGGTCCGCACCAGGGTTTGATTGACAGCTTTCACACCAGCCCAAACAATCCGCACTAAGCGGGCAAACAAACCTGAGAATGTTTTAACTGAACCAAACAGGTTAGGTGTGAAAGCACCTTTAAGATGCATGGAAGAAGACAATTTGTTTCCTAAAAAAGGTTTTGCAGTCATAACTGGCTGTAATCAGAAAATTGCCATAATTATGTATCCCGACCTCACAATCATTTGGACCAATATATTCATAAACAACTAGATGAAGTGCTCGCCACAGTATGTCAGGCCCAATCACATTATTCAGAAATTACAGCCTTTACTAGGAGACATTACACCCGACTCCGTTTAAATCTGTAATGTGCTTAGGAAATGAAATCAAGCCGATCAGACATGATTATTGTTTATAGCATAATGACCAAATGTTTAGATCTAATCATACTAACCAAAAGACATTAAGAGCTTGTAAAAAGTGAGACACTGCCAGATGTATTCTATTCGTTCACACATGAATACTCCATCAGAGTGTCACACATATACATTAGGTATTATTATTGGCTTTATGTATATAGAAATATGGCATCTATGAGCCTGTGGTATATTTTAACTCTCCCCTTTTACTTTTCTTGCAGAATGCACGCAACTTTCAAGATTTCGACTGCCAGGTGAGTGTTGGTCTCTGCTCCCACACAAAGCACTGTTGTGCCATGGTTTGAGGAGATGCTGTTGTGTTAGAGGAAGGGGGTTGGGGCGTTCGGACACAACCCCATTCTCACCCCCCTACTGCTGAACCCATTTGTTTACTTGCCCTACATCTGAACATTGTTCGTCACAGGCAAAATCCAATTTTACCCCACACCACATGCTGGTGAAATATAGGATTTTTTTCTTATAAGGGTCATCCCCCACACTACTGGCCGTTAACTGAAGGTGACAGCGTTTGAATGCTTTTGTCATGCATTGTTTTTGCTCAGCTTGTTCTTCAAGTTTGTCCTTTGCTCACGCAATACAACAGAAAAACAATGTTTCAACCAAACAGGCTCTGTCCTGCTTAACCCTCTCTCTGTTACTAGTGTGCATCTGTGTGTGTGTGCGTGTGTGTGTGTGTGCGTGCACGGGGCAAAGGTCACTTGAAAACAATCTTTTATTATTTTGAGTTCTGTTTCAGCTCATGCCATTGTACTAGTGAGTGAGAAAGCAAAAGGACACGACCGGAGTCTATGCAGAAAACAATGCTGAAGAGGGTTAGCATGAGTAAACCATTATCTGCTGGAATGTAAATTCTTGGCTGATTGTTTTGTGGTGAACCATTAGCTACATTTCAGGGTTTCTTTGTTTTACATGGATGTATACATTCTACTTGTATAACTTTACTGGTATTTTGTGCACTGTGGATCATTTGTACTGAGGAAGAGCCACCAAACAAACAAATAGGCCACATTGGTGACCTATTTGTTTTAGTTAGGACAGGGTTTATGATACACCCTATAAGGAAGATTTAGAAGTAAGCTTTGTGTTTTCTTGTTGTTCTAAATACAAAGCCTTCAGCACATGTTAACTAGAGCTGCAATGATTAATCAATTAGTTGTCGATTATTAAATGAATCGCCAACTATTTTGATAATCGATTAATCGGTTTGAGATTTTTTTAAAGAAAAAAAAGTCTCTGATTCCAGCTTCTTAAATGTGAATATTTTCTGGTTTCTTTACTCCTCTATGACAGTAAACTGAATATCTTTGAGTTGTGGACAAAACAAGGTATTCAAGGACGTCACCTTGGGCTTTGGGAAACACTAATCAACATTTTTCACCTATTTTCTTGAATTTTCTAAACCAAACAACTAATCGATTAATCGAGAAAATAATCAACAGATTAATCGACACTGAAAATAATCGTTATTTGCAGCCCTAATATCATCCCACTCTCTCTCCTCTTGTCACTCTCCACTGTCAAACCCTGCAATAATGGCAAAATACCATAAAAGTGAACAAACAGTGGACTTTTTGGAATCATTACATAATTTTTAGGGCTGAACAATTTTGAAAAAAATTCTAATTGCAATATGGTTTGCGATATTAGAGGGACATTTTTACATAATTATTCTTATTTTCATTGAAAAAGCGTATTAAAATGATGATGGTGGGATTTTTTTGTGGGGAACTATACCAAACAAAGATGTTTTCTTAAGTCTGTAGAATATGATGTGTAGACCTGTACATCTCTGCAGCACCACAGTATTTAATTCAAATATTGCGCCTCCTGCAGTTTTAAAATTGCAGTAGGTCATATTGCGATTTTTATAAAATTGATTCATTGTGCAGCCCTAATAACTATTGTCTTCCTACCTGCACAGGGCTTTATGAACAACATGGTCAGTTGAACAGTTCAAAACACAACCTCTAGAGATCTTTACAGAGTATAGCCCACTATCTTAGTAAATATCAGGAAGAGATACACAAGCGCAGCGATTTCAGACATTGTTTAATAGTTGCCTCAGTGAGTGTCTTCCACAGTAAGATCGTGTTTGTTTGCCTTTTCACAGTAGGCATTTCAAACGCAGTCAGGTCTTTGTATGTGATAATGTAAGATAATTATCATTCAAGTAAAAAGGGGTATTGTCCTTGAGCGGCACGGTTCCAGATCGCTTTCTTTGATGCTTTCTTTGTTGGGGAATTGGATTGCCGGCCCTCCACCTCTGCACTATGCAATTTGTTTTTCTTCAAAGAGTCTCCTGCATGAGGAGTGACTTCCCAGAGGCAAGCACGCACTCTGCTGTGTTTCACAAGCGTCACGGCCGCAAAGGGTTAAATCTTTCATCCCTCTCTCACTTTCTGCAGTCACGGCTGCTTCCAGCATCCCACCAGAGCTAAATATAGCTGCTGCAGGCAGAGGAGGAGAGTAAAGCATGTTAGCTGGAGCCGGCATGCTACATGCTCCATTGCTGTCTGCTTTGTCACTAACACATTAACATTCATAAAATGCTGCAGTCGCTCAGCTGCTCATATTTCCAATGTCATATCTCATCCTCTTGTGATTCAGCTCAGGTCCTGCAGTTGCACTTTAAAGAAAGAATTCGTCTCAGTGGTATTGAGGCAGTCTTAAGTGTATTTGACCTTATTTCCATGGCAGCCATTTTGACCTCACACGGTCACACTCAGGAGTCTAAAATAAATTATTAAGACAAATACATAAACTGATGATTCTTTGACCGCTATTTGCAAAGTTTCCATATAAATAATGTTACTTTAACGCTAAAGTCAGAACTTCATAGATATAATAGTTGGAAGACATTTTGACATCTGGAAACGCACATGTGTAAATAATACAATTAATGATAACCGAATTACATTTAGCTGTTCCAGGGTCCTGATATTACACATGCCGGCTCACTGTCACACAGTCATGGCTCGCTGACACACTTGAATAGAGGTGTTATTACTAACACCAGAGTTTTTCCTACTCTGACAAGTCAAAATGTCTGCTTTGAAAAAGGCCTGTTGTCCAAATAAGATAGCAATCTTTTGAATAACTAGAACATACAAATTAATTTAAAGAGCTGCAAGGAGGTATAAGTTTCATTCTGGACTTATAGAAATGAGAATGAATGTATATTTTTGTATTTCTGTTCTATAAAATGTCAGAAAATGGTGAAAACAATGTTGATCAGTGTTTCCCAAAGCTCAAGATGACGTCCTCAAATGTCGTGTTTTGTCCACAACTCAAAGAAATTCAGTTTATGCCATAGAGGAGTAAAGAAACCAGAAAATATTCACATTTAAGAAGCTGGAATCAGAGAATTTTTACTTTTTTTTTTCTTAAAAAATTACTCAAACCGATTAATCGATTATCAAAATAGTTGGTGATTAATTTAATATTGACAACTTATCGATTAATCATTGCAGCTCTAATGGAAATTAATTTAAAGAGCAAAAAGCAGGTACAATTTTCTTTCTAAACTTATACTTTTGTGTTCATAGAAATGAAAATGTAAGACTGTTTTTACAAACCATAAGGGCAGAAATTCTGAGAATTAGCTATCTTATTAGCAAATTATAAATTATAAATATTGGCTACATAAAAAGTGAATTATTGTTCCTTACAGATTTATCAATTTCGGTTCTAATTCTCCTCAGATATATGGTAGATATGTATTGCTATTTTAATCTTGTGCATTTTTGTGTGCGAGTGTAGGACAAGGCTCGGCTTGCTGGTTTGAGATGAACCGCTCAAATGTGATGTAAAAAAGTCTGTTGAAATAAGGAGTGTCAAGTCATTGTACCTGACTACCACTGTCACACAGTTTAGTAATCCAAGAACAACCGGAGCCCACATGCAGCACATGGCATCAGCAGCAGACTTCCCATGAATGTAGTCTGTGTGTGTGTGTGTGTGTGTGTGTGTGTGTGTGTGTGTGTGTGTGTGTGTCGGGGGTGGGGGGGATCCTCCTCACCGCTCCACCATCACTCTGAACAAAGATATGACATTCCCGCATCTGGAGGACAAATCCAGCTGCTCTCCTCTTGACTAGTACTAAAGCTCCTTCCGCAGGCGGTCTGTCGGTACTGCAGCAGTCTCAGTCTAAACCCTCTGCACCTGCGTGAGGAGGGCGGCGTGGATGATGGTAGTGAGGTGGGGTCAGAGAGGAGAACCTAGAGGGTGTGGTGCTGCAGTCATGTGTTCCTTCAGATGTCCTGCATACGCCACTGAGAAGCGAGGAAGATTGTGAGTCAGCCTCTTCCACCTATGAACACTGACTTACCTCATGGAAGTGGAAATGGCTGACTGTACATTTTAAAAATAGATCATCTAAGGTTGATGTTTGCTGTGCAGAGCGGAAAGCTGAGATGGTATCCATAGAATCTGAACGCATGTGATGTTTTAGTTGATCGTCACAAAATGTTTTGTGAGTTTATCATTATTAGATTATTATCTCTGACAGTCTTTTCCATATAGGGCACTGGTACCCAATCTGGGGGTCCCAGCTCCCACTAGGGGTCGCTAAAGCTTTGCGGTGAGTCACGAGGCTTTCTTGATTTGAAGGGGTGTAAGATGACTTTTAAAAATAATATACAGTTTGTCTATAAATCAGCATTTCATTCATTTCTGTGAAGAAAATTAAATGAAATTGTTATTTTTAAAGTTTGGATTATTATTTAATATATAAACAGGATAAGGACACGGAGAAGATCTGAACACAAGTTATTTTTGCAGAGCCTTCCCTCTCTGCTAAACAGCCTCGTCCTGCATTAGAAAAGAACGCAGTTAAAACAACCAAAGAGCTGATAGAACAATGGCCAAGTGTCAAAGAGAAGAAAACACTGAATTTGTCAAAAAAGAAGCCTGTTAAGTAAGTATGATTGTTAACAATTAAAATTAAAATACATAAGACAGAGAATTTGATTTAAAAGTTCCTAAATATAACAGGAAAACTGATATTTGATTCAACATTCACAGGAAATAATCTGCTGAAAATTCATCCAAATTGCTTGTCCTGCAGTTATTGTGTTCAATATTTGGATTAATTGTACAGTTTATCAGTTGTTATTGGTATGCATTGAACATAATATGAAATATCCATAAAATATATCACTTAGTCAGTTTACTCAATGATAGAAATTTAGTCCCTTAAGGAAAAAGGTTGGGAACCACTGATATAGGGTATAGATAAGCACTTATTAGGTGTCACATTTCTGGCTTATGTCCAGTTTTGATACCATTTATCTTCTTGAAGGTGTACCATCGCAATACAAATACTAGAAGAAGCTGACTACAAGTCACGTCTTTGGGTTTTTTGAATCCTCACTGTCTCATTAAGCTCAGCAGAGGGCGCCATAAGCCTGTCCATCGTGTGGCTGGAGGGGCTATGCTTTGTGTGATGTGTTCTTAGTCTGCTGTGCTTTTCTTGTCGTTGATTGTATGTCTTGCATATCTTAAAGTCAGGCTTAGGCATCACAGAAATGTTATGTATTGCACAGATTTTGCTCAGTCGCCATCTTAGAAGAGGATGAATGAATGAAGAAGATGTCATGTGATGCGATGGACAGCTTAATACATAATGTTTCCCTGAGCTTAATATGCTTGGACATGTGGGAAATCAAACCTTAGATTGTGGCAGCGTTAATGCAAAGCTCTACATTGAACTGAGCTATGCAGACCAGCAGCGCGTCACTGTGTGCCTGTACGTCTCCTCAGACTGCAGAGTCCTACTGAGATATGACTCAGTGTAATGACACAAAGAGGCACCCGCTCTGTCGAGGAAAGAGTAAACGTGTGTTTGGTCATGACCCATCATCTCCATGAGCTGATGTGACCTATACCGTTTACACCATGATCTGGCATAACATCACAGTATACGTGCAGTAAGTCATGTTCTGGCCACGACCTGGCCTGAATGACTGGAGATGGAAATAAACAGACTGAAACTACTATCTTTTTTTGCAAACTTGACACTGTGGAAAAAAATCTCTATGGAAATAATGTTCAAGATGCTACTCTCTTGTGTATTTTTTGATACCTGTATTACTTTATTTGTGTATTCTGTATAACCAGTGTTTATTCCTGTAAATGTACATACACTACCTGTGTGTCAGTGGCATCCTCTGTGGGTCAGGACAGCAAACATTTAGAGGAGAAACAGCAGTTTACAACCGAACATGCTGCTACAATAACTAACCAATGAAGCGCCCCTCGTCTTCGTAATCCCACCCACTCTGTGCTGTTCGCGTGTGTGCCATTGGCTGCACAGAGCAGCCTGTCTCAACCTAAAGGCGTGACGCCCTGCACTGCTAGCAGTTGTGCAGAGGAGAGTAGAAAAGGAGGGATCAATAAACTACGTGGATCAAATGATTCCGAGGCAGGTTGAGGGGAAATAGATCCTCTCATGCAGGGTTGTGAACGTTGAATAAAAATAGTAGCTTGTTTCTCGTAAGCCTGGAACATAATCAGGGTTGTCTTTTGAATGAATGCTGGAGCTTTACACGATAAAGAAGTGCTGCAGTATTCAAAATTTGCAGCAAAGGTATTGATGGTTTATGTCGGACTGCTGCATTTTACGCTAGTCCTGCTGAGTGACTCATTAACAGGGTCTGATGATGGATATTAATGTTCATGAGGCGTTTTTTATTTGGATGCTGAGGTCACTTGCAGTCTTCTCCCTCAGCAAGGTGAAGCTAAAGTGAATCTGGAGACAATTGTTTGTAAATCTCAGAGATGAGCAGCCATTTTGCTGATGCAGCCCAGGGCGAGCTGTCAAAGTCAGCCTCCTCTCCTCTTCACTTTATCAGTATCACGGTGTGACGTCAGCAGCCTGCCCGCTTTCCTGGACTGCCTCTGCATCGTTTGCACCCCATCACCCCTCTTCCATGCACCCAACTCCCACTCCCCCCCTCCTTTTTTCCCTCTATTCACCGCTAAGTCCCACCCTCTCCCTCTACCCACCTGACCCTCCGCAATCCAATTAGACGCACCGGTGGCTGGATGCACGGACGCGTTGTGACTACCAAGCACAAACTGCAGTCTCACTCTCCTCCCCCTCTGTCTCTTTTTCCTGCTCTCTTTCCCACCTCTTGTCTCTGTCTCTCTCTTGTTCACTCTGCATCCTATCCAGCACCCCCCCTCTTCTGCTTTCATTCAGATTATTTACCCATCTCCTCCTCGCTCCTGGTGCTCTGTCTCTCTCCTCCTTCTCTTCTCCGTCTTCCCTGTCACTGCTGCTCTAGCCGCCTCACCCTACATCCCTCCCTTCCTACCAACGCTCCCGCCCTCCTCCTCCGCTTCCTCCTCCTCCTCCTCCTCCTCTTGGAGCTCTTCAAAGCTGCCCAGCACACACTTGCACATAGCATAACACGCTCCTCTCCTGCGTGGGAAAAACATGTCAGCTATTCTGGACCTGGACCAGATTGCATGCTCTGGGAATGGAGTGGTGAGTGACAAATGCATCTTGCCTGCCTTGACACACCTGGCTGGGTCCTCGCAGCAGGGGCTTCTGGTTAGGATTAGTTGGGGGGGGGGGTGTTGTGCGGTTTCCCCAAAGAAGGGGACAGCAGCTGGCTCTAGGAGGGGAGAAGCTTGCGGGGGTCTTTCCTGGCTTGCTTGTCACCACCTTCAGCAGGCGGCTGAGACTTGGGGCTTTTTCTTTCTGGGCAGCTGCTTGTGTGGGGTGAACATTTGTTCAGTGTATGTTTGCCTACAGTGCCCATGTGTGCAGCCTGCACATGCTGAGGGTGCAGTGGTGCATTGTAATGTGATGATATGAAAGATGCATGTGTGCAAGTGTCTCTGAATCTGCAAATGCCACAACCAGATGATGTGTACGTGCCTTTCAGTGTATGGGTGTCCATCAGGATCAGTGTTTCAGGGTGCATGTTTCTGTATATCTCAAATGTGTACTTTTGTGCTTGTCCATAACTGCAGGAATGTTTTTGTTCTGCTGTGGATGGTGGTGCATAGTGCCAGCATTGTGCTCCTCATTCAGTTATCACTGAAAACGGGCAGAGAGGTCACTCATCCCCCCACACACTGTAGCACGACAACACACCAAAAACCACTATAGCGGCTCCTTCTCTCCCCTGCAGAGACTCTGAGTTTGTAGTTTCAGCCCACTGCTTTGATGACACACACACACACACATAGTGTACGTGTGCTGCAGGTGTGTTTGTGCCAATGGAGAGCAGGGTGGCATGTACCTGGGATGATCCCACTGGAGAACATGCATAAGAGACGTGGATGTGTGTGCATGTTCTTGTGTGTACATTGAATTCGTTTGCAGGCATGATCTGTGTTTCTTGCCCTGTAATGCTGCTCTCAGGGGTGATTGATGCCGTTCCTGGCAGGGCGTGGAAAACAGGGAGGAGGAGGAGGAGGAGGGGATTGATGAGAGAGAGATTGCGGGAAGAGGAACAGCATGACATACTGCTCTCCTTTTTTTCACCTCCCTCACCCTCCTTCCTACTGGCACCAAAACCCAAGTGCTTACCTCCCCTGTTTACCCCTGAAGCCCCTCTCCTCAAAGCACAAACCCCTACTCAGTATTCCTGTCTCATCTACGACCACCCCCAAACAGCCACACACACTTATTGTCCAACTACTAGCCACAGTGAATGTATTAAAGATGAAAAAAAGTGTTGCAGTGCTCTCCCTCTTTTTTCCCCCTCTGGCTGTCCAGGCTAGCAGCCCCACCCCATGTCTGGTTTCTTGAGATGCTGCTGTGTACATATATATACCCATGTGTGTCTGTGAAAGGAAATGGCAGCACTCCCAGATCAATACAGCTTTTTAAAACTATGCCAAGAGCTAAATGGATAGATAAGAGGTCCTCTCCCTCGCTCCCTGTCCACGGCCCTTTTCTCCATAATTCTCCACTTGTCTGTGCCAGGACATGGCTGGATGAATTAAAGCAATGCGCCCCTCTCTGTTAGTCATACAGGACTCCCCCTGTCTTTCCTCCTGTCCCTGCTTGCTGTCACGCTCTATTTCCTCCCATCCACTTCCAGGCTCTCTATCTATCTCATCTTCCTCTATTTCCCATCTATGTTCCCATCACCTTTTTTATTTCCTGTCACCGACGGGGTGTACATGCCTGCTTTCTCTGGTGCATGTACAGTGCACGAACAGAAGGCAGTGTGTTTGCCTTCTTAGAGCAAAGCCTCTCTTTCTACACTGAGTGTCCTTGACTCTGTCCTTGTCTAAAAGCAAAAAATTCTGCAGCAACACAGCCATGAAGAGTTTCCTCTCCGTCTATAACAGGTTGTTCTGCCCCCGACGCCAGGCCGAGGTTGCAGAATCTTTTCATTAACTGTGAAAAGGCCTCCGATAAGCGCAAGGCTTCCTGTCAACAGGAGAGTTTCTTCATGATTTATTCCATCTCAGGTTATATTCGGTGTCGGCAGACTGTAGCACACAGTCAGTGGGCGTTGCTTTGTGTCGTTTTCGGTTGCATAGTTTTCATGCTTTGTGCGACAGGCTAATCTCTGTGCAAACACCCACACAAACGAAGATATCTCACTCCGTTGCTGACGAGATGAGTATTTTCCCTTTTTGTGTTAGTGTGTCCATTACAGATTGCAGATATAAATTACTGCAGCCTTGTCCTTGAGAGTGTTCCTTCATCTCCTCTGAAGAGACAGTGACACATATCCATCAGACAAATGCCTGCAACGGGAAACCAGGAGGTGAAGCAGTCCGAGTCACGTTCCCCTCTGTGTCTGTCAGCCATAACCTGTGTCTCTCGTCCGCCCAGGCTCGCTCTCTTTATTATTGATGACCAGTGGGCCTTGAGACCGGGCGAGCGCTGGGCCCCGCCCTGGCGCTCCTGCTCTGTGCAGCACACACACATGCATGCAGCTACGCCGTGCACACCCTTGTACGCATTACCCCCAGTCATACTGACCTTGGGGAAGTGTGTGTGTGTTTGTGATGCTGTGATTCTGAGGGAAGTCTGGAAACTGGCTTTATCACTTCCTGTATATTTTATCACTTCCCATTTTGTCGCTTACCTACTCTCGTTCTCACTCTCATGAGAACCTCTGATTGTTTTTGCTATGTCATCTTTCAACTAATTCCCCTATTTCATCTTAATCATGTTTCAGTTTCTTCCAGTCAAATTAAGTGTCAGCTGAAATTACCCTTTTGACATTTAATGTGTTTTTTGTAGAAGCAAGTGTGAAGTTCTGATGTGAGGCTTTTTGTTCTGTATAGAGAAAGATATTCAAAAGAAAGCGATGGAGAGAATGAAGCTGGTGTGACCCTTGAATTTTAATGGGTCTTTCTGCTAAGACATTCATTTTTGCAGAGTCATACTTGTGAAAGCGCTGTGAGATTCAGACCCCCGGATAAAAAGACTGTTTCCCAGACAGCCTATTCGCTGCTTTGTCTGTCCAAGGGTACAAGGAATGTGTGGCGGAGAAGAGGTACATGCTTTGCATCCTCAGTCTGAGATGGAAACCCTAAGGGTTCTTTCACAAGCCAGCATTTAGTCAGTTTTAATCGAACTCTGGTGCGGTTTGTTTGGGCAGTTGTGAACACAGTAATCGTGATCTGGTGCGGACCGAAACAACCGGGACGAGACCGCTTGCGAGAGGTGGTTTCGGACCGTTTCCAAGCAAACCAAAACGCAGGCTGACTGCGCAGGCATTAGTTGAGATGGACACAGGTAAACGACAGGTTAACATGAGTGGGAGAGGACTAACGAAATCCAATGTTTGCTTGACATCTGGGCCGAAGAAAACATACAGAATATGCAAAATAAAGTCCACAAAAATAGTGACGTTTATAAAGTCAATCGAGATAATTTGGAGGAGGGATTCATGCTCACAGTAGATCAGTGCCTAGTCAAAGTGAAAAAACGTTGATAGCAATATATCAAAGTCCGTGATTCCCTGCATAGAAGTGGCAGCTCTCGAGACGAAAAAGATAATTTTGCTCCTTCATACACACCCCTTGGCAAATATATTTTATTTTTTGGTCCGTTACAATTTGTGCACTGTGAAACCGAACCAGACTAAATAGAAAACGAGCCAAAAGTTTCAATTCCACTCTGATTCGGACTAACCAGACAGACTATGGCTTGTGAAAGCGCCCTAAATGTTGTGTTGTGGTCACTGGGTGTTTACTTCAGGGAACATGTGTCTCCTGTGTCCCGTTTTTTTGTGAACAAAATCATCACTTCTATGTTCAAGCTTTGTTCAAGCATTTTTGTAGAGGTAATTGTTTCTTTTTTTCTCTTTACATGTGCCTACTTAATCACTCAGTTTGGCATAAATTGCTCAATTTAGCTGAAATAGTTTTATTTTTATTCCTGCTGTGGGAATCCTGTGGATTACCTCCTGCTTTGTGCGTAGCTGAGATAATGTTCATGTTTAGAGAAAAAGCCCACACGATATAATTAGTATTCCACTGCTTAAAGCTGTTTTATTACCAAAAAAGATTAAAACAATACTAAAATGAATTTATGCTGCTACTGTGCAGGCACAGCCTGATGTACTGTAGCTGGTGTCTCAGTGCCATACGACTCCATTGACAGGGTTCGATGGCCAGAAAGTTACTCTGTGGCCAACAGATTTTATCAGGTTTCTCTCTTGAGAACGAGACTCTGTGTCTCAATGAGATTACGGTGTTACAGTGTCCGAACTGAATGCTGACTCAAGCAACTATGTCAACCAAATAGCTCCTTTATGTGTTTTTAATACGTTTTGGATGATACTAGATAGGGCTGCACGATTATGGCCAAAATGATTATAAAGATTATTTTGATCAACATTGAGATCACGATTATTAATCACAGTGATTTGATTTTTGGGACAAAATATTTTTACTGCACTTTAATATTTAAATAATAAGAGCACTGATTTCACTTCCATTTTGTGCTACATTCCTGCTAATGTACAAATCTTTGCATCAAAATAAGGCTTAAAATAAGGTTATTTTCAATTGAATTCAGTGCATTTTTGTTTTGCCCGTCCTGCAAAATGATTAATATACATTAGGACTGGGCAATATATTGATATTATATCAATACCGTGATATGAGACTAGATATTGTCTTAGATTTGGATATCGTAATATTGTGATATGGTATAAGTGTTGTCTTTTCCTGGTTTTAAAGGCTAAAGTGATATAATTTTACCAGTCTTACCAGACTGTTCTAGCTTTTCTATTATTTTTCTTTACTCACTTAGTCATTATATCCACATTACTGATGATTATTTATCAAAAATCTCATGCAAATATTTTGTGAAAGAACCAATGGTCAACCCTACAATAACGTATCGATATCGAGGTAGTTGATAAAAAATGTTGTGATACTTGATTTCCTCCATATCGCCCAGCCCTAATATACAGTATATTACTCTTCTACTCTGGACTGCAGCTGCAACACTCAGGAAAGGCTGCACGCACAGACTGCTCCACAAAAGAGAAGCCAACACATCTTAATTGCCCCTTGTTGACTGGCTGTTCGGTTAGGAAGCACTTGATTTGATATAAAGCAGCATTTTAAATGTGAATATCGCAGTTGATCATTTAATTGTAGGAAGCCAAAATGGTGATCACAATTAATGTTCGATAAATGTTCGATTAATTGTGCAGCCCTAATGCTGGAGTTCTGGGGTAAAACTCTATCAGGCTTCAAAGCTATCTACAGAGACAGACAACACACACATCACATTAAAGTAGTGGAATATTAGGTCTTGTGTGCAAGCCTTTTCTTTTTACACACACCATGTATTGATCCATCTCGAACATCACTCTCTTCTTCTTCTTCTCTGTGGCTGCAGGAGCATGACATTGAGACTCCTCATGGCGTTGTCCATGTGACAATGAGAGGCGTTCCCAAGGGCAACAGACCCGTCATCCTCACCTATCACGACATCGGCCTCAACCGTGAGTCAGCCAAAAATAGACTCATCGATACACAATGTCCTGGATGTGATGATGAACCTGCTTTGTTTTAGCCTCTGCACCATACAGCCACACTCAGGTCCTCGACAGAGTTTAACCTCCTGAACTGTTTGCACCTTTCCAGACAAGTCGTGCTTCAACACCCTGTTCAACTATGAGGACATGCAGGAGATCACGCAGCACTTTGCAGTGGTTCACGTGGACGCGCCCGGCCAGCAGGAGGGTGCTCCTCCCTTCCCCAGCGGGTGGGTGTCATACTGGTTTTTACACACGCTGATGAATGGGAGCACATTTATTCCAGCCGCACTCAATTTGTTTAGTTAGAGCTGTACAGTGAGCTGGCAGTTCATCTGCTAATGGAAGCTCATTCATTGTCCAACCTATTAGTCAAAAAAGTGTTTAAGTATTTAAATTTATGATATGGATACGTCGATATGGATACGTTTCTCTGATTAATTCAAACATGAGGTAATATAACCCCGTACTCGCACGGACTCACATGAGTTTCTTCCGTCTCCAGTTATCGCTACCCGACCATGGACGAGTTGGCTGAAATGCTGCCGTCTGTGATGACTCAGCTCAAGTGAGTCCCCCCTCCTCCCCTCCTGTGTTGATAGCTAATCAATGATAATGTACATAAATAAGCTAACTCATCTCCAGTCCCATGTTAACCAGCGGTTTCTCTGCAGGGTCAACAGCATGATCGGCATCGGCGTGGGAGCAGGAGCGTACATCCTCTCCCGCTTTGCAGTGAGTCCCCGTCAGGACATTTCAACATCTTAATTGTTTTTTTCTCCTCCTCGTCTGTAATAATTGAAGGTTTTCAGACCACACAGCTTGTTATACTGAGCATTAAAGCCTCCCATCAAGCCCACACAGGGCAGCAGGTTTCTCCCACAGTCTGCTGCATACGCTGCCATTCTCCAAATGATAAATCACCTTGGTGATTCTCGGTTGCTTACGTCTTGTTTCTGCACTCAACGCAGAGGGGCTAAAATAAGCACAATGTGTGTACAGTAGAGCAGAAAGAGCTCGAAGTGACAGAGAAGAGCGAGGAAGCACTGAAAGATGAATAATGGAAAGAGAGGATGGTGGTCAGGAGTAGAAAGGGAAGGTGTAGGGATTAGTAGTCGTGCAGCCAGGCTGTCTACGGTTGAGCCTGCTCTCGTTTAGAATTAATGAAGGAAATCGATTCAGAAATGCATTTGCTCCAACCGGCATGGAACAAAATGTGTTTACCCTTTGATAGATTTATAGCAGCTGTTGCTGCATTTCATTTGCATCGTGTTGAAAGCCGCATCCGCAGTATTCCCTCAGCATTGGGCGAGATGGAGCTCAGATTTCCCCAGACATCCTCTTTCTGTCTTCAGGCAATTCCAAAAACCGCGCCCCTTAATTTAGCAGCCCCGGATTCCATCTTCATTGTTTCATGTCTTCATTTTAACGAACAGACATGCTTCACTTTTTATTATCGCTTTAGAGAACACTGCAGTGGCTTAATCCTGAATCTGCACTGTTCAGGGAATACAGAAAGTCTTGAGCAAACTTTCCATTGTGAGGATGTAGCTATGGATAGGCACAATTCCTTTAATTAACTGGATCAAAGGATGCAAAGACTGAATCAGACTGTATGTTTGCACAAGAATGAAAGCACACAACAGCATGCACAATGCAGTATAACACCCATGTAGGACTATGTTATTGATCAAAATGTCATACATTTGAAGTTGGCACTGACATGCGTCCTTCCCTCCCCAGCTGAACAACCCCACCCTGGTGGAGGGGCTGGTTCTGATCAACGTCGACCCGTGTGCTGAAGGCTGGATCGACTGGGCAGCTTCAAAGGTCAGTATTACCACCGCAGCATAAACCTAGAAAGTCCTCCTTATGCTCTGCAACATACATACAGTAGAGCTGTTACTTAAATAATTAACTGGCCATTTCAGTTCAGTTTCCAGCCATTTGTTAGGTTGTTATTAATGAATGCATTTTGTCGTTCAACCACTTTCCTTTATGCTCTCTACCCTAACCATACTATTTCAAGATCACTGTTTTTTGCTATTTATGCCGAGCATTTCATTCTATTCTATACGATGAAAGAACTAAATATGATTACTAGTTATGGAATCATGGATGCTGACACCAATCCACCATTAAAACCCACGATATACTCGATATATTTTTATAAATAAGATAAGTTATAGACTTAAAGTGGCAATAGACAACTTTTCAACCCTCACCCCCTTGGTGTTTCCAAGTGGCATTACTGTTGACGCCGCTGTCGCAAAGACGACGGGTTGCTTTCCATTTTCTTTTATTATTACAAGCTTTGTTTTTTGTTTTTTTATATAAGTATGTAATAATAAAGCATAAATTCAAAAATAGCCCATGAAATAAGTAATAATCCCACATTATTCATTATACATATTCAACATTATATCGCTGTTTGTTGTGTGTAGAAGTGCATGTTTGAAAAGTAGTGCGGCAGCGGCACTGAAGCGGTGGAGACGGAGACAGACGGACAGAAAAACCGCAAAGCTTCGAATACATTCAAATGTTTCTCACCGAAGCTTTGAAACCCAAAAAATGGTATTCGGGACAGCCCTAGAGCGTTCTACTAGCGACAAATTTACTGACTTATTCAGACGATCAAGGAAAAAGCAAGAAATGTATTCAAATATATTATTTTGTGATTCATTCCCATGCATGCTGCTCAGACTAATCAGAGTCCACGGCTCTTTTACCAACAGTACAGGGTCTCTGCTGGTCTACTAAGCTTTATGCAAATCTGCTTATGATAGGATCATCTGGTGACTTTTTTTAGCGACTTTTGGAGCTAGTGCTCGCTACGTTCATTGGAAAAGAGTTGCCAACACTGCACAGGACACACTGCAGTTTGACGCACTTCCTTTGTACCGTAAATCAAGCCTTCATAGTCCCGGGAGATCGTACCCGGAGTGTTGTATTAATGGCATTAGAAACACAGGCAGGGACTCTAATCCTGTGTTAATTTGATCATACCTGCAGTTTTTGGGTGAAGGTCACTCCAAAGTTAATCAAAACTAAGCTAGATTGTACTTGACAGACTTGTTATAACAGCACTGCTAGTGTTCATTCATTTGGATTTGTTTCATTTTGAGTAGAATAATTTGCTTCAAGTGCAGGACATGATGGGTCACACTACTGTAGTGTCCTGCTGTGCTTTAATACTGTGAGCTTCACATTGTTGTGTGTATTAGTGTACAAGGTCGGTTGGGGAGAACATTCTTTGCCACGTTAAGCTGCCTTCACATGATAGGATATTTATCATAATATGGTATAATATGGTATAATATAAGGAATAAGGAACAGCATTCACTGTTTCTAGGTAACAACAGTTGTAGATATTATCTCATTGCGGTTTGAAAGGTCAACAGCAACTGAGGACAAAGTTGAAATAATTTGAACTTTGAGGGTAATGCCACAGCCAGCGCAGAACACTTTTACCACTGACCATGTGTGGGCGGCTTTAGTGTTACAGTCACGGAGCCAGGGGGAGGTTGATATGACCTTTGTCCCTTATAGATTGAGATCACTACACTTCATCTGTTCTCTTCTTTGGCTCTACCAAGCCAGATGTATAAAAGAAAATGATAGAGAGGAGACACCCTTTACTTTTTTTATATATATTTTTAGCATTGTGTCTTTATTGGATAGTGACAGTAGTAGGGCTGTCAAAGTTAACGAGATAGTAACGCGTTTTATCGCCACAACTTTCTTTAACACATTAACGCAATCGATCTTTCAGAGGTTGTAGCGAGCTCAGTTTTAAAGTTAGATAGATCTGGCTCCAAACTTACAGTACATTTTGGCGAGGAAAAACTGGCATGGCCATTTTCAAAGGGGTCCCTTGACCTCTGACCTCAAGATATGTGAATGAAAATGGGTTCTCTGGGTACCCACGAGTCTCCCCTTTACAGACATGCCCACTTTATGATAATCACATGCAGTTTGGGGCAAGTCATAGTCAAGTCAGCACACTGACACACTGACAGCTGTTGTTGCCTGTTGGGCTGCAGTTTGCCATGTTGTGATTTGAGCATATGTTTTATGCTAAATGCAGTACCTGTGAGGGTTTCTGGACAATATTTGTCAGTGTTTTGTGTTGTTAATTGATTTCCAATAATAAATATGTACATACATTTGCATAAAGCAGCATATTTGTCCACTCCCATGTTGATAAGAGTATTAAATACTTGGCAAGTCTACCTTTAAGGTACATTTTGAACAGATACAAAATGTGCGTTTAATTGCAATTAACTATGGACAATGATGCGATTGATTGCGATTAAACATTTGAATCGTTTGACACCCCTAGACAATAGTGAGGGAGAAAGGGAGAGAGAGACAGAGGGGTATGACTTGCAACAAAGCTGCTTGACCTGAAGGTTGCATTTATAATAGTATGCACCAAAACTTCTAGGTCACTGCGACCACCCATCCTTCACAATTTCTACAACTTAAATATGGCTTCTCTGTGTTTTTGCTTCCTTCATAAATGTCAAAATCAAACATTAAATATGTGCATACACTACATGTAGATGCAGGCATGGCTATAAGGTTCCTATGTACATAGAAAAAGTCATCTCTTGTCCTAACTTGATCTGTCTTTCTCTCGTGTGCAGCTGTCTGGATGGACCAGTAACTTGGTGGATATCATCATGTCTCACCACTTCAGCACTGTGAGTGTCTCTCACACTACATTACTCACCATGTGCTCTTTTCTCAATGTTGTTGACCTTTTTCATTGACAGTGTGAAACACTAACTGAAACTCAGGAGGCTTTTTTTCTTGATTTCCCTCGATGCCTTTACCTCATCTCGCTCTTATAACAGACAATTATTCTATTTCTGTCCCCCTGGATACATAGACTGGTAGATGTGACATGGAGATTACAGACTCAGTTTTAATAACTGCAGCGCTGAAGCTAATTTATATGGAGTCTACCTCTCATTTCATTTGAACTCATTTGTTTTGCTCTGCTCTGTTCACCAGGATGAGCTGACAGATAACCTGGAGCTGATCCAGACCTACCGCCTCCACATCGCCCAAGACATCAACCAGGACAACCTGGCCCTCTTCTGTGGCTCCTACCAATAGTACGATGCAATACATTAGTTTAAACTGGACATGAATGTACAATGAATGTATGTGTTCTTGATCACATTTATGGGTACAACTGAGACATGTAGACTCCTCTTCCAGTATCAGAACTTGTAGTCGGCCAGATCTGAATACATGGAAAGAAGAACTGCATCACATAATACAAAGAACAAGGGTGTAATATTAAACCATGCACACTAACTAATACGATATGATGTTATCACGATACTTAAAGGACCAGTGTGTAACAAGTAGGGGGATCAATTGGCATAAATGGAGTATAATATTAATAAGCATGTTTTCTTCAGTGTATAATCACCTGAAAGTAAGAATCGTAGTGTTTTCGTTAGTTTAGAATGAGCCGTTTATATCTACATAGCAAGCAGGACCTCTTCACGGAGTCCGCCATGTTGCACCGCCATGTTTCTAAAGTAGCCCTTTTCCTGCCTGGGCCGGAGTTGATAATGTTACTCACTCCTGTCGCCGCCGCTCTCTCTCTCTCTCTCTCTTACTTCACCACTCACTTCCCACGTATACACACACTCTAAGCACTCTACTCTTACAACAACTGGCTATCGAGAGGGCCATTTGCGTTTTCACGTTGGCCACCGTAGCAATCTTGCACGCTTGGCCTCACCGCTACATACCAACATATCCTACTCACTGTTCCTTAAAGTCACGATACGATCTTATTGCGATTTTAAACATTTCGCGATAGTATTGTGATAAGATATACTGCGATTTATGACCTTTTTTCAACTGCAAATTATACAGTTTGTCAACATCTGTTTATTCTAATACGATGCAGTTTTCACTCTGTTCATCTCAGAGTTTTCATTCACATATCTTGAGGTCAGAGGTCAAGGGACCCTTTTGAAAATGGCCATGTCAGTTTTTCCTCGCCAAACGTTTGTGTAACTTTGAATCATTATTTAGCATTCTTCCAACAAGCTAACATGACATGGTTGGTACCAATGGATTCCTTAGGTTTTCTAGTTTCATATGATACCAGTATCTTCAAGATCTTAAGACTGAGCCCACTGCAACCTCTGAAAGACAGAATAGCTGCAGTCAGATTGTTGAGAGGTTAATAGGTTATATAATAAAAGATCGATAGTGTATTGATGCTGTGTATTGATACCGTGTATTGATACGATATTGCCACGCAAAATATTGCGATTCTATGCTGTATCAAATTTTCCCCTCCATCCCTGCTAACTAATCGTAATTTGTCTCCCTGCACCAGCCGTCGGGACCTGGATGTCGAGAGGCCTATCGTAGGTCTGAATGAGGACACAGTCAACACACTAACGTAGGTTTTGAGACTAAGAAGACACAAATAAACATTTGTCTCTTGAGTGCACGATTTTGAGAATATTTCATCTCTTTTTTTTCCCCATCCAGGTGCCCTGCGTTGCTGGTGGTTGGCGACACATCACCTGCTGTGGAGGCTGTGGTGAGTTATACTCCGTGAGCTCAGTAACCTGAGAAGATTTGGGAAGCGTCAGCAGTTATTTCTCTTTTTTGGAGCTCAGTTGTAAACCTCTCGTTGGTGTTTCAGGTGGAGTGCAATTCTAGGTTAAATCCAACCAAGACCACACTGCTAAAGGTGAAGCTGAATAAAATATATGATATTGTTTTTTTGACTGTACAAAGCATTTGTTAATGAGACTGATCATTTTCTCCAGATGGCTGATTGTGGAGGTTTGCCCCAAGTTGTGCAGGTTGGTTGTTTTTAGATTTCAGGTTTGGTCATTTAGTAATTTTCTTGTCTAAATTATCGTCTAACTTTGATGCTTTTATGTGTTCACAGCCGGGGAAGCTTGCTGAGGCCTTCAAGTACTTTGTTCAGGGAATGGGCTACAGTAAGTCAACATGTTTACCTGTATTTTGCTTCTTGTGGTTAGTCAGTAAAAAACATCTAAATATAAAGTTATTCCAGTTCAATCTAGTCGACTCTATATGTATGTATGTATGTTCAAGAATTGTTTACAGGCTAACACCTTTCTGGCCTGACGTGGTTGTGGTCGAGGTTTGTCTATGAATATCCTGTTGACGTGAGTGCAATGACAACGGTTGCTTAAATAAGGATTATTTACGCTGCAGCCTCCTATGAGCTGTTGCCAAACGCCCCTGCTGATGGGGTTTGAACTGTGGCCAGCAGAGCATGAAAAGACACAGTTTTTTTTTGTCAGCCTGGTCACGGAGAGGCTCGGTGGTGGATACTAACGCCATTTCCTCTCTGCTCTCTGCAGTGTGTGGTCCCCACAACCCTCAGTAGGTGAGGTGTGAGTGCTTCTGGCATGACTTAAATGACAGCGGCACTCGAGATATGCTGAACAGAAATTCACTTCCTGTTCAGTGGGCGTCAAAAAATACCCTTTGTTTTTTGTTTTTTTGCCTGGTGTGATTTTCTTTTCTCTCCAGAGCTGTTTAATGATGCCGTCTCTTTCTAGAGAGACTCACAGTGCATACTTAAACAGGCCTCCAGGTCATTCATCTGCAAAGAAAAACAACAAACACATTACTGTCAGACTGTACTGACTTAGAGTGCACCAACCAGACTCTTAAGGATGGATGAAATCATGAACGTAGGTTTGCTTGCTGTGGCCATACAGATGAAGCCTCTCTGTGTGTGTATTTCTGTAATGCTAATTCTCTTTTGCTCTCTCCCGTTCCCAAACCCTTCACCGTGGGAGGCACCCTCGGGTGTAGCCAGTATGCCGGCGCCTCAGTGTTGCTTTAAAGGCCACTGAGTCCCCCTGTTGAGTAAATGCCACTGCAGGATTAAAACTGATTAAAAAGAGTGTTTTCATGCAGAGAAAGTGTGGAAAATAAATCTCAACACCTCAGCATGTTTCTGAAAGCTGCTTTTCCCTCATTAACACATTGCCACAGTGTGAAACGCAAAAGAGAAACAGCCAAAGAGTACAGGAAATAAAGATGCTATGATTTTTTACCTGTTGATGGCAAACAGCTTTTTTTCTTTGGTCCTCAACGTCCACCAAGCTGCGACAGTTTGAGTAAGAAATACACTTCGGTGGGATAAAACAGCAACGATTCGGTGTATTAAATGAGCTAGTCTTTTTTTATTAAATCAGCTGTCTTTAATGAAAAGAACTCGTCAGTTTCGTCCACATAAATAAAGTGATGACATCTTGATGGATTCGCCAAGCGAATGCAGTTACATAATTTGATCTTTTTTTGTAACAACTTCATTAATTTACTCTAATCATGTTAGAGCCGAAATACATTTTTTGTTATTGTGGTTAAATAAATGTAATTTATCGTGTTGTTAGATTTCTGTTAGACCGCCCCGTTAATACCGGTGTGCCAAGCAGGAGAGCAAATAGTTTTTTGACTGCAGTGAAAATGTTGTTTTTGAAAGGCTATACGCCAACAAATATGGATTAAAACTGAATATTTCATTAGATTTAGCTACTAAGCAGCAAATGAGATTCGGTCAAAACCCAGTATATGTCTGGACCGTGTACGGTCAGTCTGTGATGTTGTGGCTAAATTGTTACACAAATAGTCAGCGTTCATGTCCACCAGGTTCGGCGAGGACACTAGACGAAGATCGTATATTGCGAAGAAGTGAAAGTCAATTATTTGTTGCATTACGACATCAGCGCCCAGCAGAAAAGCTACGCTTCCGCCATTTTGGACTGAAAGCTCTGGTAAATCGTCAGCCTACAAAGTGCTGTACAAAAGTAAAACAAAATTATTTCTATTCTATTGTTATATTCTACCAAAATGGCCTGTTGAACTATAAAACATTCTAAATATAATACGCGTGTTCAGTCCAAAATGGCGGCAGCAGCTGTTCTATACTCTTTGATGAGGGGACGCGTTGCTCCACTCAACTAGACGTTCAAGCGGTGACGTACCCGATTGTGGAATACACACGATTGGTCCCTGGTTTTCTGCTTGCCATTTCAAACAAGAAACAACATGGCGGCCTGCTCGTAAACTTTCTGTTATTCCGTTTTAACAATCCCCCAAAATCTAAGAAGTGAGAAAATAGCCTATGCCACTGCTGAATCTCATTTAATTTTAGAACTAGATCGCCTAGTTTGACAGCTTCGTCCAAGTTTCATGAGTCGGACACGTCACACTGGACGGGCTCATTTGAATAAAGGGCTGTTTCCCGCCTTTTCATTTTGATAAAGCAACGACCAATGAAGAAACTCTGCCAACCAATCGTGTAACTTCGTCACTCAAAGTGACAGACTTGCGTCTGCAGGGCTGGTCCTCTGCGGTTCAGCTAAAAAATATATCTTATTAAATAGTTTTATATCTGGAATTTTGTATAAATTATCCAGTAAGTGTGTTATTATGATTTTAGTTATACATGAGCAAATCTAAGTTTGACAGAGCAGACAAATCCTGGCGCACCCCCTTGTGATCTTTGCCGCCCCCTTAATTGAGGCCCGGACCGCAGGTTGGGAACCACTGGGATAAAGCAACATAAGAGCTACCTTTTTCAACATTTCTCCCTTTCTCTTTCTTTCTTTCTTCTTTAATCACTGCTTACAGTTCCCTACGTTCTTCTCAGTCACCTGAGCAACGAATCAGGTACCGGGTTCACGAGCAGCTGCCAGACTAGACGGTTTTGAACCCAACGGCCTCTAAACTCCCCACAGTGGATGAATGTCAATGTATGCAGAAATTCTCCAGAGAGCGCTGCTTCATATTCAGCAGCAGCTCAGTGTGGTGGACACAGTCGGTATTAAACACAGCAGTGAGATTATTCTGCATACATTCATCTCCCTGTAGGAGTTCAGTTTGTCCTGTTAGCATGGATTCAGTGTCCTATTTTGTTGCATGACCTGCTGCTGTTGCTTCAGTTGGATTGCTGTCGTATTGCTTTCATGTTTTATTTATTTAAAAAGTGGACACACATGCAATAATTTTCTGTTATTCTTTTATTTGATTAGCCTCCGTTTGTGAGAATTGTTTGCATGGTACGCACTTTTTGTCGTTGTTGCATCTGGGTGCCGAAGTGTTCCCACACAGCACTGAGTCTCCGCTGCTGCTGCTGTGTGAGTGGAATATTAATGCATGTTTTCCCCTTTTTTCAGTGCCGTCAGCAGGAATGACTCGTCTGGCTCGCTCACGCACCACCTCCTCTTCCAGCATCACCTCCATGGACAGCAGCCGCAGCCGCAACAACCTCAACAGCCTGCTGGAGGGCAGCGCCACCGGGGCCCTGGACAACCAGGCCGGACCCCAGACCATGGAGGTCTCCTGCTAAACCCCCAACCTCACCCCACCTTCTGCACATTCCCATAGTAACTTATGTGCCCTCTCTCTCTTTCTCTCTCTCTCTCCCTCCCTCTCTCTGTAAGCAACGCCAGGAGGATCTGTAATGAATGTGATTAGAAAAGAAGATGTAATAAATATATTAACAGATGCATATTATTACATATTGAATATTTAATACACTGTCAAAGTCACATTCCTACCAGAAACCATAACTACATTCAGATGTGTTATATGATTGACGGTTCAAACCCCATCCTTTTGTATTTATTTTTTTTCACCTTGTCTTTGATTTAAATGTCTTCACACACACTGTAGGAATCCTCCATGTGTTCGAAATAACTCCATTGCACGGTACAACACTTTTACTCTGTTCTCTCCTGTTGTGAACTCTAAACTTGTGAGCTGCATTGATTTTGAGTCACTTTATCTTTGTGTTTTAATCCAAAACTTACTACAACGTGAAGCCGAACTAGTCACAAAGTATACAGAGGGATCACTACACCTACTGTAGCTGCAGAAATAAAGCGTTTCATGGGAGAACCGTTGTAGCACACTGTCTGTAAAACTGAAGCTGTGGAGAGAGCATTATGAAAATGCATTCAGTGTTTAAGGAAAAGTACCAGTGTGTCAACTCTATCATTATTTTGTATTCTTTTTGAGCTCGTCTCCTTTTCTTTCTGCTTTGTGTTGATGTTTTTTTGTTCAGTTGAATAGATTATTGATGTTTTAACAACCTGTAATGTGAAAAGCACGAGTCCCTTCACTGAGGGGCCCAGCGGTGCTTTTCACTGTCTGCTGATTCAACTCATTTATATTACTACTGAATAAAGCTACAACATGACGACACGTCTGCTGTTTTCATTTATCAGCACGTTGCCAGTAACTCTGCAAAGTGTAGTGTAGTGAGTTTATTTGTATGAAAGAAAGAGAAAGTATTGTACGTCTCAGCACAGCGAGTACTTGGTACTTTTCCTCTTCTGTTAGTGGAAAAGTGAGGTCACAGTGGTGAGTTAGTTTCCAACCGCACTTGTTCTTATTTCTTCAGAGAGTGACATGCGTCTGTTGAGAAGATGAGATGAGAACGTCTATATTTAGCTCACATAAAAAACGGTCAGCTGATCTGCAAATGAGATGAGTAGATTGACTTCAAACTAAAGATGTACTGTCATGGGAACAAAGTGTTAAATGTTAATCTGATGTATCACAGGCTTGTCTTACCGTGCTCGGTTCTCCGTTGTGCAACCTTACATTTTTTCCTCAATTGCTGGCAGAGAGAAATTAACCTCCCACTGAGCTCACACAGGAGTGGAGATGATCTCTGCACAGTGTAATGCAGTGCCATACTGCAACCACGCTACGAATACTGCGTCCACTTTATGTTGAGATCTGAACCCCTGTGCACTAAAATCCAAACAATTTAAAATGATACTCTCGTATTTAATTACAATCCAAGCAAAACATTTTTAACACAAAAAACTTAACCAGGCAAAAACATCCTTTTTCATGCACTGGTCTATTTTCAGATTTTGGGCTATTTTGCTCCCATAACATGTCTTCTTTCAGACTAGTGGAAAGAAAACATCCAAAATACACAAGGTGTTTATTTTACTACTTTGTCTATTTGAATCTATAGATTTCTCTTAAATTTGCCAAAAGTTAGCATTAGGTAATGCATCATTTGCATATTTAAACATAAAATTTCAGAAAACTTGTAATACAAGAAATAATTGTCTTAATGTAAGTAATCAACTGGGGAAGTTTCATGGTGATATCTATTAGTTATATTTTTTCACCTTTAGTGTTTTGCAAAATGTCTGGTATTTTACAATCCATATCTTTGAGGTTTTTCTCACACTCTGACCCAGAAATCTCCACTTCAGTAACACTTCCATATACTAAACTTTCTAGTTTCATTCCTATCTATTCTGAAGGTTTCTACTGAGGAGGTTTGTTCATATATCATTCATAGCCTGATTTATAGAACATTTTATTCATAAAAACATGGCAAAAAAGGTTTTTTATGGCTATTAACAGTATTTTCTGATTTATGGAATGATAAAAAAAGATATCCAAAATCCCCTCTGGAAAATCTAGGGCTGTCAATCGATTGTCCATAGTTAATCACGATTAATCGCAAATTAATCGCACATTTTTATCTGTTCAAAATGTACCTTTAAGGGATATTTGTCAAGTATTTATTACTCTTATCAACATGGGAGTGGGCAAATATGCTGCTTTATGTAACTATGTGTATATAAAAGATAAAAAGATATCTAACATTTCCTCTGTAAAAACCTTTGACTTTAATATGTCAACAAAATGAAACAAGATTCTTTTAACCTGGCTTTATCCAATGTTCAGATTTCTGTTCTGGAAATGCAACAATCCATCGATCTGGATCGATATATTCATTTAATGATCAGTGATCCAATTTATCGATGCAAAGTGAAAACATCGATACATATCATCTTTATTATGCCTTTATTTTGAAATTCTTAACTGATATAAAACATTTGCACTTAAACATGAAGAAATGTGGCTCTTTATGGTGAACAAACGGAGGTCTATTTTTATTCTTTGTATTCAAGAGTATAGATATAGATGGTTTTTCATTTAAATGTCTGGTAGGGCCCGCAGTAATTAATTGTCAAATAAAAAACTTTGTTTGTGACTTGATATAAATACTGATTGTGTTAAATGGACATTATGATATCGTCTCACATCGATCGCAGGCTCCTGATTTTAACTGAATCGAAATCGTATCGAGGCAGACTTTGTGATATCAGCAAATATTGTACCGTCCAAAGTATCCAAACAATATCGTATCGTGCTGAAACTTGCCTAATAATGTCTCATTTGCATATTTAAGCATACATTTTCACAAAACTTGTACTTCAAATATAATTATCTAAATGTAAGTAGTCAACTGTGGAGGTTTCATGGTGATATTTTTAGCAGTGTCTCCACTTAATGTGGAGTTAGATAACACATTTGAAAGTATTTGGTGAATTAATCTAGAAAACCATTTGAGGAAGATCTCCCATGCACTGATATGGAATGATCAAATATTAGATAAAACTTTATTTCCATCATCGCTGGCACGCAATTCTCTGATTAGAGCGCAAATCTGACCTGCTCTGGTAACGATTATTTAATGTTTTCCATCCACAGTCGAGTCTTTCGCTTCTACCGAAACTCACATCTGATTAAAAACAAGAAGAGCGTTGTCTTATTAGCATCTGTGAGTCTGAACATCTCTCTCAGCAGAGACTGATCTGTCATCTCTGATGTGCATACATACAGCTCAGGGCTGCACACAGAATAAATTATTAATTTTAAATATACGTTGTTCATTTTCTTTGACCTTTTTACACACAACTGATGTATGAGTACCAACCGCCCTTATTGCCAGTCATACTGCTCCGCTGTTTGATTCTGCAGTGTCAGCATGATGGATGAACTTTACGAGTGCAGATGAAATCCGGGCAGGAGTAGGCTGGCAGAGGAACCTTTTATCATGCGTCTGCAGAGGCTTATCTGATGTGTAATATGACATATGACATTAATATGATAATATCTGGATGTACTTTACTGTGACAGGGAAAATATGGTAAATGTTTTCTATTAATCAGCTGCAAAACCTAATGACAGATCAAATGTAGTTTGGGCCTAATTTACTGTGACCACACAGTGCATGTACATGTAAATGCTACTGACGTAGATGTGCAGTTCATTCCATAAACAAGTGATGCACTCACTTGAAAACATCTGAGAGATCAACACAAGCTGCTCTCAGTCAGGATGTGGAGGCCTTGAGCGTCACAGGAAGCTGCAGCAGTGTGACATTAGGCTACATAAAGGGCCACGCAGGATGCCTCGTCTCTTCAATCAGTCAGTCAGTCAGTGTAAGATACAGCTGCACAAACACAGCCGACTTCATGGGAACAAGCTCAGAGGAGGGAACACAGTCAGTCTGATTGATCAGCAGGCCTCACTTTAGACACATAGAACAGGCATCCATGTGTATGAGCATTTTTCATCAAGGAGATTTGGATTTTACCAGTTTATCTGAAAAGGATCCAGCTCACTATTTGTGCGGAATATAATCTCTGGGCAACCAGAAATTGAGGGTGAGTATTGCTCTGATGATGAGGAAGTTGTTTTTATTTATTTATTAATGTATTTATGTATTTATTTATTTATTTATTATTTTAATTAATGAATTAAATTATTTATTATTGCCTCCAGAATATTAGTTAATGTATTGCCTGATCCCTTGTATTATATGAAATAAATATAAATTAAAATAAGATTTTTAGATGTTTTATTAACTTGCTGCTGCTAAAATAAGTAGTATGCATCATCTATTCTTTTTTTTTTTTTTTTAAATCTGTCACTCTGCTGTGAAGTAGATTTTCATTCCTCACAAACATGTTGCATGGAAATTTGACACAGGATATCGATGCCTCTTGTTGTGGTTTGGCGCCTTCCTGTATCATCTAGCTTTTGTTTCCAGGTTTCAAACTAGTGTGCAGCACCTGTAAGCTGCAGGTCTGTCATATCTGAGTCAACTAGTTACTAATTAACTGATGAATGTGGAGGTTATTTGTTATGTGTTCATTGGTTTTCAGTTTTACATATAAGTTTGATGCAAAAGAGCACAAAATACAAAAAACTTTTTAAATAACTGGCAAAGGATTGAAAACACACAATGAAAAATAAATAAATTGAATAAAATAATAATAGTTATTTTTAAAAAGGGGAGGTTCAAGTTGCTTATGAATTCAAAATGAAATTTAATTTATGCAGTGTATCCAAAAATAATGACTGTAGTCTGCAAAGTACATATTAAAGCTTAGATTCAGCGTAATCCAGGAAGGGACATCACATTTTCTCAAAATTATAAACCTGAGTTTCTCTAGTTTTAAATAGGGGTCTAAGAAAATATTGAAAATATCGAGTATCACAATATTACGTTTTGTGATACCGTATCGATTCTCAAAAACAGTGTATTTATTTCTAATTGATAGTTTGCATGCAAAGATGAACTGAGTCAAAACGTGCATGTGTCCTCTCAAAGTAGAGCTATGATGTTGGATGTTACAGGAAGTGTGATAAATGCAGATCTCACTGTTCTCAGATTTAATGCATTTGGTGATGTTTTCTTTAAACGACAGGTTTCCTAATATTACATTTTAAAAATTGCGATATATCGCCTTGCTTACAATATCACAATATATTGAATCGTAACCTCCGTATCATGATGTGTATCATATCACCAGATTCGTGCCAATACACAGCCCTACAGTTTTAAGTGCTGTATGACTCTCTCAACCATCACACGCAACCGAGAGTTTGTGGGTTTTTCCAGTTTAGGAGAATCAGCCTGCACGCTGACAATAATACAAAGGTCACGATCTTATAAGTAGCTCCTCTCAGAAGACTATACCTTCTCCTGAGACACTGAGTATTGCAATCAAAGGATCAGGTTCAATCACCTGCCCAAAAACTTTTGATAAAGTCTGGAAATTAGATTTCCAAATTAGACATTATGCTCCCCGCCTCACCCTGTGTCTCTCTCTCTTTCAGACATTTTAAATCAGCAAGAAGCCAAAGAACATGGGGACCTGCCCCATCAGATGTCGAACCAACCGGACAGTCCTAGAAAATGCACCTGAACCTTCAACACCATGTAGGTTATATTCCCAACACATAAACATCCGTCATCGTTTTTATCTCCCCAATGTTTTCCTGATGGATTCTCTCTGTAAATTGCTTATAAATAATGAGTTTTCATTGATGATATAATAATGTGAATCTTAATCCTATTTCACCACTTTGTCTACTTGCATATGTTTGTTAGTGTATTTTCACACACATTTGTTGTTATGTCAACTTGTACCCTTTTTATATGTGTAAAAAAAGAAAATATAAATCTAAACACACAAAATAAAACTAAGTAAAATGGTTTATTATATGCATCTTATTCTTTGTCTCTACAGCCCTCCAGGAGAGCATGACCGTGTCCCTCTGTGACTACCCGTCCTTTGAGCGGACAGAGTTGACCATGTGCATAGGGGAACGACTCACCATCCTATCAGAGTACGTGTTATAGCTGCTTGTGTTTCACCTTCACCCTTGTTAGACAGATACAGTTAGTCATGACTGCTCATTTTCTCTCTCAACAGCGATGGGGACTTTATGATGGTGAGATCCACGACCACAGGCCGTGACAGCTACATCCCCACCAACTACACCGCCAAGGTGACACACAGGTAAGGTCACTGTCGTGAGAATAATAACAACACATGTTAAGAAGACATCTGTCCCAGCAGACAGAGGAGGTGTAGAGAAGTGAAAGGAAAGGTGGGGAGTTCCCTGACATGTGGGAGGAGACTGCGTGTAGGTGACCTTTACCTCAGTGGAGACAGACGCCTGGTCTCTCCAGTGACATCAGCCGCTGCCTCCTGTAGTTTCAGTCCTCCTCCAGTTGGGGAATCTGCCGCTCTGATACTGTTCCAGTGGATTTTCCAAACTTGTAAACAACAGCATGACAACACTGTCTTATTGACCCATGTATTGTGTCTTGTTTGTCTCTGTTCAGGTGGCTGTTTACGGGCATCAGCAGGTATAAAGCAGTGGAGCTGCTCATGCAGCCTCACAACCAGAATGGAGCCTTCTTGATCAGAGAGTCAGAGACAAACAAAGGTTAGTTTGTTGTTTCTCTTTCTTTCCACTGTGCATTAGAAACCTATTTAATCCAAGCCCAACACTGTGGCACCAGTCGATTTAAAATGTTATGTGTGGATCATTTTCATTGTTTCTAATGCAGTTCCCACTATTTAAAAATCTTGTAGAAGTGACAGTATATTCTAATGATGATAAATATATGTTTATATTTAACGTTGATTTAACCAGGAAGGCCCTATAGGGGTGTAAATCACCAGTTTCATCATGATATTTTATTGATTCTTTGGACAACAATACGATATTTGCTCAAATCACAAAGTTTGCCACTGAAATAAAAACATAGAAAGAGGACCCCCACCCCATGTTGGTCTCAGTCACATGAAAGAAAATAAATAGATAAATAGATAAAATAAATAAAATAAATAACATAAATAAAATAAATAAAATAATTAAAGAGAGGAAATTACAAAAAAGGAAATAAAATGAAGTTAAGCATAACGTTAAGTAAGAGATCCAACTGTAATTATGGTTCATGAAGGATAAGGAATATGAATCAGTGCTGGAATAAATTATGTGCAAAATTAAGAATCAAGAGCCATGCATGTAGTTTAACTGCTGCATCTGTGTGCTATATGTTTCCGTTCAGATTGTTACTCGCTGTCCATCCTGAGGAGGACCAACTCTTCCTACCTGGACTGTGTGAAACACTACCGCATCTCTCAGCTCCAGAACGGCTGGGTCTGCATATCTCAAGGAGTCACCTTCCCTTCCCTGCAACGCCTGGTGGAGCACTACTCAGGTTGGCACTGAGGATGTAATGCTGTCTTGCCTGAACGTACCAGAGACAACTATGAAAGAGTGATATTAAAATGTCGCCTCCTCTCATAGAGTCTGCAAATGGGTTGTGCCTTCGGCTGACGGGGCCTTGCTTCATCCACGGTGTAGACAACGCCAGAGAGGCCAGGCCTGTGCCCACGGCCATCAGGAGGCCGACTGTCAACTGGAAGGACATCAGCAGGTGAGGCAGACTCTCTTTAGCCTCATTTCTACTGGTGACTTCCACAAGATGTCACTCTGTTACAGTAGAGTATGAGCACCTCGTGGAAAACTATTGATACATCTTTGTGAAGTAGGGCAGTCAATCGATTCAAATAATCAATCGCTGACTTGACTATGACTTGCCCCAAACTGCATGTGACTATCATAAAGTGGGCATGTCTGTAAAGGGTAGACTCGTGGGTATTCATAGAACCCATTGTCATTCGCATATCTTGAGGTCAGAGGTCAAGAGACCCCTTTGAAAACGGCCATGCCAGTTTTTCCTCTCCAAAATTTAGTATAAGTAGCCAATGGATTTCTAATGTTTTGTAGTTTCATATGATACCAGTATCTTCACTCTAGCTTTAAAACTTACGCTACAACCTAAAAATCACAAGTTGTGTTAATGCAGTTAAAGAAATTAGTGGCTTTAAAACTAATTTGCGCTAACGTGTTATTATCACGTTAACTTTGACAGCCCTAATTTTCAGTTTTTATTCACAGTGTCAGGAAGACACTGATTCAGCTCTAATAGTCACTTGTGACTCAGTGCTCAATGAACTGAGTGAGCAGATAATGTCAACAGATAAGACGTGTTACTGGAAATCTGCCAGGTTTGAATGTGGGTAATGTGTGAGTGTAGAGCAGGAGGTTCCTGGAAATGAGTACTATAGTGTCGAGTGATCATATACCGCAGATAATTAAAGGGCTACAAAATGCAGCGTACAATAGATGATGACTATTTGATTTAATGCATAAAATCTGTGTAACTTTTTTATGCAATCAGAACAGTGATGCATCATCATTCCTGTAAACATACAGTATCATAGTACTACTTTGAGAGGACACATACACTGAGAGGGCGTATATCTTTGCAAATTAGTTCATCTTTGCATGTAAACTATTAATTAAAACTCAATGCAATGTTTATGAGAATCAATATCAGTATCACAAAATGTAATATACTCTATATTTTCAATATTGACGTACACCCCTAATAACCAATACCATGAGCGCTTTACTCATCCAAGTCTTCGTTTTGCGTCTCCTCCAGGTCGGTGATCTTCAGAACCAAGAGAACTGAGTCGGACAACTCTCTGGTGAGCGAGGGCCTGAGGGAGGCCATCACCTCCTACCTCCAGATGACGGAGGGCAACGACCACAGCTGGGACACCTGAGGAGAGACGGTGGATCAGTCTGAGAGAAAGAAGTCAGACGGATGGAGTGAAGTCAGATACTGTCCTGTCCCATCTGCAGCTTGGGCAAGCCGTTGGAAGAGGTCGCCCTAGATGGACGTCCCAAATGTTTGCAGACCGCGTTGCAGTAGCAGCAGGGCTGAGACACTACAATGTCTGGAGTTGTGACTGTATGTCAGCAGAAGTCTGTATTTTAGAGGCACACAGTGGAGGTGTGAGCTGAAAATGTAAAGTCAGTGAGATGTTTTATTCTCATTTGGTTTCAAAAAGTTGAATGTTTCTCTTAATTTATAACCTAATATGTATGTACATGCTGTTTGAATGCAATATGTTCGTTATATTCTAATATGATTGTTGTCATGGTTGTGTTATTGGAATCCAATAAAATATGTTGGCTATGTGATAAATGAGCAACGCATATAAATATAATCAACATTCATGGTATAATGTATATGTAAGGGATAATGTACAGCGAGCCGGTCGTTGTTGTGAAATAAACCACGACAGGGCGATGAGGAGGGGTCTTGCATCGCCCTGAAGGGGTTTATTAAACAACAATGACCCGCTAGCTGTACATTATCTTGCTTATTACATTACTTAAGTAATCAATAATTTGATACATAAATGGTCCGACAGAGTAAATACACTCACATCACAACAGATAAAAAACGTGATTAATTTGTGATTAATCGTGATTAATTAATCGATTGAAAGCCCTAGTATAATAATAATGTATATTTTATATATTTATATATATATATATATACGTACCATTATATATATAGCTACCATATATATACGTATACTGTATATAATGGTACGTATATACGTGACTTTATGTCAAGAAATTTGTTGACATATTATATAATGAAGTTTTTTCATGAAATTTTTCGGCATGCTAAACTATGACTTTTTAAATGTTTTGATATATATATATATATGTATAAAATAAAATAATAATAATAATAATAATAATAATAATAATAGTAATAATAATAATGTGTATATTGGAGTCACTGTGTGTCTGTTGTCTGCCAGCAGATATATTATATATATATATATATATATATATATATATAATAATGTATATATTGAAGTCACTGTGTGTCTGTTGTCTGCCAGCAGATGTATATATATATATATAATAATAATAATGTTTATGTTGGAGTCACTGCGTGTCTGATGTCTGCCAGCAGATATGTTATTTTATATATAATAATAA